>JAPMOR010121157.1:87356-114889 GCA_026543865.1 Argiope aurantia | reverse complement strand
GTGAGACAGAATATTATTTTATTTCTCTCCATGAACTTTTAAGTAATAAAATAATCTCAATATACTAAACAGGTGATTTATAAGATGTTAATACCATATTTCAAAACATCTGAAATTTCTGTATAACCACAAGTGTATGAAAGATTAGTCACAAATTAAAAGGTAAATATTTTGAGTGGGAATATGAATAAAACAATCCATATTTGGATGCACGTGCTGATAGCAATTAAACATCTGATAATCAATTTCAATTACAATGTTTTAGGAATTACACTTCCAGAGAAGTATTTTAAAATGTTGTAGGATTCTTCATAAAATTAAATGGTGAAATTAGATATGAAAATGTACATTGAAATAACATAAAATGCTTACAAATACAAATTAATTTTATGTAACATAAATGCTTTGCAAGTTTCTTTCATTAAAATTTTAATAACAAATAAAAAGGAATAGCTGGTCGAGCGAATATTTATATATAAAAAAAATCTGCATTGTGTATATGAAAAACATTTTGAAAAAACTTCATAAATTCTGCTTAAAGACAGACCACATTCCGACAGCTTGATTATTATTAAATATGGTTTCTGTACAAGTCAGAGGTGAGATATCAATAAATTATCATTGGGATATTTTTTATATGATGCTAAAATGTTGCAAATCTTCTAGATGTCATTATATATTAAATGTTTCGCTTATTTCACTTGTTGAAAGTATTCAGGTAAAAAAAAATCAATTGATTTAAAATAAGTAGTTATTTATAATCAACATTATGTTATATTTAAATTGAAATTTCTGAACTACATAAATTTTTATTTCAGAAAGATAAAACTAAAAATTCAAAACAACAAGTTCTATAAAAAAATTTAAATGAATTTTATCTATAGGTTGCATCAACATGATTCAAAACAGAAAATTAAATACATCTAGAACAATAAAATTAGAAATGCAATAGATAATATAATTAGAAGTATTAGATACAATTTCTAAAATATGTTTGAACTTACAGAAATGTTTTTAGTGAATTTAAATTAGAAGTTAAAAAATATATATATTATTTAAAATTTTATGTGAATGTTTTATTTTAGCTATCCGAAACATTTCGAAATATCAAGTGACATTTGGTGATATTTGCCAGCTTCAAAGTTTTTGATAATTCATTTCACTGATTCCTCATTCATGAGTTTCCGCGCACTCATTTTCATAAATCTACCTTCAGCAGCAATTTTTCTTGAGGAACCGCAATTCCATACAGGAAATTTGCAAATCTATTAACGAAAGATGAATTTAACATGCATTAAATATTCATTTTTTATGTCTACTATGTAAATTATATATGAAAACAATCAATAGTTATTTTATGTGATTGCGAAAAATCTGTTTGTAACCATAACTGGCTACTCCGATCAGCCAGTAAGCACACTGATTTATCTGATTAACAAGACCACCGTGACATCAAAATTGGTGGGAACTATGGTTGAGCCCTAGGGGCCATTACCAACCACAGTACAACCCTTAACGTGAGAAGCACCTCCCATCATCGATAAGAAGTCTGTGACCTCCCCCATTTTTGTCCGTAACCGGGTAGCGAGAACCAACCACCATACCAGAAGCTTTTCATCCTGAAGTGACCAAATTGTACAACAGTTTGTTCAATTTGATTTAAAATAAAAACTTATTGTCTTTAGATAATCGAATAGATTTGCAATTCAGTAAATTGTGATTTTTTTTTTAAAAATATGTGTTGCTTGAAACCTCATTGTAATTTTAAAATGTAAATGGAATATCTATGCATTTAATGAATTTTTGTTGTAAATGTGAAGAATAAGATTATAAGTAAATAATGGCAAAAAAGAAAATGATTAGATTACAAAAATGAGATTAGTGAGTCTCTGCAGGATTTAAAAATATAATAAGAATGCCATGTTTAGATAATAATCTTGTTATTTTCTCATTATATGAGGAAATAACAAGATTTTGCTTTCTATCTCTTTAACCATTAATCCATTAACATCAAAAACAGAAATGCAAATATTCATAAGAGAAATTTTCGTATTTAGATAAATTACGCTAAGGTGTAAAAAGTTTTTTTTTTTTTCGTTTTAATTGAGGTAAGTTGAGATTGGAAAGATATGACGAAGTCGATTTTTTTTAATGGGAAAGTGTTAAAATAATAAACTTCTCTTCTAGTAAAAAAGCAACATTATATGTTTAGAAAACAAAATAATTTATTAATTTTCTCAGATGTTGTTTTTAATATTTTATCCATTCTAAGAGTGTAATTCAGAAATTACATTTAGCGCTGTAATTAGTGAAAATTATTTTTAGTGTTTAATTATATGAAAATGGTTTTACAATGAGTAAGTGATTGTGTGTTGTATTATTCTACTTTCAAAATGTAAATTATGCAATATACATATTATAGATACAATTATATATATATATATATATATATATATATATAACATATTATATATATTATATGTATAATTTATAATATCATGTTTCCGAGTAACAAAATAAATAACATTATTTTGCTTCTAGTTTAAAACACATTAACTTGTAAGTAATCTATTATAAATGCTTATTTTGAATATATTTGTATAACACATTGTTGCGCAATTTTCCCAGTGGTTAACTCATAACTGAAATTTTAAGACTTTTAAAACTACATTATTATTTCTGTAACATTTTCGTTTTTCACCTGTTCTAAAATCTTATTTCCTTTTATTAATTCCTAGTGAAATTTACTTCGTAAATATTTATCTGATTTCAAATTCCTTCACAAAAAGTATCCATTGCATCTTCATGGTTTTGATCCGATGCAATATAAATTTGTATTAGAAGCAGAATTTCTATTTCAAGACCTGCGGTTTGTAAGTTCGCGACCGAATTCACCGAAGTATCTTTCGCAAAGCAAGCATCCTCTTGTTAGTGTAGTGTGGCAGTTTGAAGAAAACTATATTTGCTCAATGTTCAGCTGAATATCAGGTATCGTCCTTATCATTTGACCATGGTTGTAAATAACGTGGCCCGTTCCAAATACCTTTCGTGTATCTTTTTAATGGAATGATAATGTTAGGAAAACCCACGAAATGCGAGAACACGTCAGAACTGCATTTTTTTTTCTTCTTCTTTTTATTTTAGTTTTGCTAGTTGAGATATTATATAACGAGATTTTTTTTACTCAAATATTGCTTGTCGATTCAACTTGAATAACATGAATATTACGAAAGAATCTCGATGTATATATGTATATTATGAGATTGCTTAATATATATATTTTTTATGTTATAAATATATATTTTGTTATACTTTATTTATATTTATTTTTTTTAAATATATGTGATATAGAATTTTAAAAATTTAATACATTACATTGTCTCGCACCATCGGCAGTTGATTTTCTTCAAATGAACAGCCGAAATTTATTATTTTTTAATTGATTATTTCCTTGATTGGAATAGTATTCATTCGATACAAAACAACCGATAGCGGAAGTGACTGCTCTTTTAATTTGATTAAATATTGTCTAAAAGAATTGAAACAAATTGTACTTAGCTTCTTCTTACTATTTTATTAATTAAATTTGAAAATGTGTTATTTTTTATAAATATACCTTTAAAATGAGAAATAAAATGTCTTCTTAGCTTCTCCTTATTTTATAAATTCCATGGAATTGAATTCCGTTTGAAAATGTGTTATTTTTTAGAAATATAATACTTTTAAAATGAGAAATAAAATGTCTTCTTAGCTACTTAATAAATTCCATGAAATTGAATTCCATTTGAAAATGTGTTTTTTTTATAAATATAACACTTTTAAAATCAAAAATAAAATGTCTTCTAATGTGCTTTTTCTAATATTATATCATCATTCTGTAATTGTGAGAATTCGGAAATAGTACTACTAATTTATGAATTTGAAGTTGACTCATTAAACCCAGCGTTAATCAACTTAATAATAAAAACTGTGTTATTACAATTTATAAGAAATTGTATAGGCAATGCAAATTTTAGGGACTGAAATACTAAGGGATGTTTTTATGAAATGTAGAGACATTATCTTTTATTTCATGTGATGGATCAAATAAAAACCGAAAAAAAGGCATATCAGGTAAATGTATACATTTTGAGTATTTAGTGGGAATAATTAGTTGTGCCAACAATATTGAGCATCTTTTTCTATGAATAAATCATCACTCCTCTTTTCTTTTTAACTTTTATTGAACTTAATTAATTTTTACTTTTCTTGAACTTAACTCTTTTCATGTTATTAAAAATAAAATTTCGTAAAAAAAAATTTGCGATCACCTTCTCATTTAAGTTTTGAAAGTTTGTACATTAGTGTAATTTTAATAAAAATATTTTATTTTATTGTTTTTATTTATTAACTCAGTCGTCAGTTAATTGATTAAACAAATTAAATTTTGATTCCATATGTGTCCTGATAGAGAAATAATTGAGAAGATTCCATAATATTTACAATAATGAATTATAAATTAAAATTAAAAAACTAAAAGTACTTAAATAAATAAAAAAAGATTTATTTAAGCAGAAAAAAAATTTTCTTAAAAAAGGCTTATTATAAAATGTATTGTGATAATTTTACTTCTTTAAACATACTCTAATCATAAATCTCTTTGAGATCAATGTTGTCACTTTTAAAAAAGGAACTTAAAATATTAACCGAAACTCATTTATCTGATAGTAGAGACACGTGATCGAGTTCAGAACGATCGTGAGATCAATAAATCTTTTCCAATCATCCACAAAATATTTATATTCCATTAAATCAATCCATAAAAGAAAATTTATAAAGATGTAGGATGATTAGTGAAATTCAGTCTCAAAGTTATAAAACATGGCTTTAGATCAATTCTAGATTCTTTTTTTATTAGAAATAACGATATATTCTTCAACAGTGATTTTTCATGAAATTTAATATTTCTAATAATTATTGACAAATATGCGGTAATAAGTATTTTCTAGTATTGAAAATATTAGAAAATACTACTTCTATACAACTTCATCTTTCTAGTATTAAAAATACTTATTACCACAAATTTCTAGTATTGAAATTGCTAGAAATTTTGCTCATTCTGATTCAAAAACATTTTAGCATCTTAAATGCTCAGATGAAGAGAATATTTCAAAACATAGCAGAATTTTGAACGGCTTTTATTTTATTTATTGTCAAAAAAGAATTATATTTAGAATTTTCTTCATTCATCTTAAATAATAGATCTAATCCATTATTTGCACTTTGCGTAGAAAGATTCAGAGGTGGTATTTTCTTTCTATTCTTTTATCGATTTATGTATAACAATAATTTGAAATCTTTTCTTCTTCCTTATTATTTATGTGATTCACTTAGAATAGTTTGAAGTTAAATGAACTGTTTAAAACGCGGTTTTTTTATTATCGTCAATCTCAAACATTTGCTTGTCTGCCAAATCTCATGATGTAAATTGATTCATGAGTCGCCGTGGTCCACAGTTGTAAGCATATTGAAAACTACTACCTACTGCAGAGAGACTGGCTAATGGAGAGTATATATTTTACAGGTGAAACGCAAATACTCGTACATTTTCTTGAAATTCTTACTGAAAGGCAGCCTACCTACAACACTAGGTGGCGAGTATACATAAGAAGAAAATTCACTTGACAATAGGAGCGTAATTAAACGGGATGAGGCTTTGTGAATACAGACAATCACGAAAGGTTGTTATACCATCATAGTTTGAAGCTGAATACTAGTTCGTGGAGTGATTTCATAAGACAATAGATTAAATCACGGCTATAAAGTCAGAGAAAAGCATGTTAGAGATATCATACAATGTAAAAAATTCAAACTATTAGGTGTTTGTAATTAAACTGTTCCTTCTTAGAAATATCTGTAATTTGGTCTAATAACTGAAATTGAGCAAGACTTAATGCGCAGATACTTATTTACAACCATGACGGAAATTTGGAAAACTCTTGAAGCACTGTAGTTGACAATACCAGAATTTACATAAAACGCTCTTAAGAAATCAAAATGCAGTTTCTCCGATACGTAGACAAAAACAGTATGTAAATTCTAGAAGGACAGTCTTTTTTTTTATTAATCCTTAAGTTTAAACCACTAATTTGGGCCTTGCAGATATAGGGTTTAGTAAGTAATGAAGGCCTAAATTAAAATATAGCAGCGAAATGGCAGTATTTTAACCTATGAAAAGAAATAAAATATAGTCTCTAAAAGCAAAGAAATGAATATTAAAGAAACCTTTCAATTCGGGATTTCCAGATTGCATGATCATTACTTATATTTGAAATCTTATCAGAAGCTCTGAAAATGAAAAATCAGTGACAGAACAGATAAGCATATTAGTGTGTGCTATATTACCACACCATATGTTCATTAGGAATACGTTCATTGGGATGTTTTGGTAGTCTAGTTGAATATCGAGTAGGATACTAGATCATAGGTTATGAATCAACAATTCTTCTAGGTTGTTACGTATTGATGCATATAGAATGCGAATGATATACACTTCAGTTATCTAGAACGATGCTCACTTCAAAGGTGATCAATATGAAAAAAATTCTGTTGTTCACGGTTTTTACAGCGTCTAAATACATTTTTTTTTCTTTTTTACCTGCCTTCTTTTAATTCCCTTTCTTGTTTACAAAAGATCAACCGTTGGTTGCATCATTAAGCCACGTGATCTCAGCCATGTTACCAAATATTAATTTTTATTCTAGGTAGTAGACATGAGGAAAAAAGAGCAAAATAGATAGAATGGTAAGTCATAGTAAAACCTGCTTTCCTACCGCCATAGTCTGAGCATGTGTGAATTTTAGTTTGCAAATTGTAGACAGTTGACTAAATTTGTTAGGATCATGTGGCTTCTGACGGAGAGCAGCAGTGGCTTTAATATAAATAGGATTTAACTCTATTTAACTTAAGAAGATTTAAATCTATACAGCCTCCATTGGGGGCACCCCAGACGTGGGGACGAAAATGGTGGTTGGTTTTCGCCATTCGGGAGAGTACAGAAATGGTGTGGGATCGGCTACCTCCTACAGTTGACGAAGCACATTTCCGACGGGAGGGGTTGTATCGAGGTCAATGATAGCCCTTCGACTCAGTTCCTGCAAATGATGTTTCAGCGGTCCATTTATTCATATTTTCATTTCATCATTTATTCAAGTGTTTTCATTCATCATCATCATTCATCATTTATTCAAGTGTTTTCATTCATCATCATCATTCATCATTTATTCAAGTGTATCAAATATATTCATCATTTATTCAAGTGCCCGAGAGCGGATCGGAGTAGGCAACTTATGATTAACAGTGTATAGCTTCTCCATGTTTTCTATCTTTAAAATTAGGATTAAAAATATCCATGAATCCTTAATTTCTTTATTCTAGTTAATCCCCCCCCCCTCAGGAAAGTCTGAAATTATTCTAATTTATATCAGTTTACAAATCACTATGACTGGAGTTAATGTAATTATTCACAATGTACTAATGATTGGGCATTTATAATTTTGACCGAATATTTTCATCAAGCAGGTGCGACATAGAAGCAGTGGAAGATAATCCTTATTCATGCCGAAACTCGAAAGTTGATCTTAAGATCAGTGCCAAATCAAACTTCTTTTGCTTTAAATAAATTGATTTTAAAACTGATATGTAAAATATTAGGGAAGCACGGGCTTGTTTGAATTGCATCTTCTAAATAAAAGCTTACGAAATTTTTATGTGCATTAAATAAGTTTAGTATCTGACAGTCCTAATTATGTCAAATAAGTTCAAGACGAAGAAAGGTCTCAGAAACTAATAAACCTCTAACAAATAATTCTTATGGAACTGTAAAAATAAGGAAATCTTGGAAATCATTCAATCTTTCATAATGATTTTTTGAAAAATTATTCCTAAAAAATTATTTCTGATTTTTTAGATAGTGAATCTGTAGATAATAAAATAACATTTAAAATACATAATACAACATAGCGGTTACATAATCAATCTATAAAAATAAAAAAGTGATTAATTATCTAAAAATTGTAGCTTTGTTTATAATAAATGAATTTTAACTTCAAAAACAAAACAAAAAAAACCCATAAACTTTTCTTTAAAAAATTAGAAACGAGATTCGCAATAAAGTCGATATATCCGAAAGATCTGGGAAAACAAAACTTCCCGAAACATCGATTAATTTTGTTTATAAAAATATATGAAATAAAAGACTTATATAAATTTCAATATTTCACAATCCGTGAAATATTCAAAATATTTTAATTTTATCACGTTGATAACTGAATACAAAATCAAGTTTAACTGAATTTATTCTGTACAAACAATATGATCAGTTGTGCAGCATTTTCCAATTATTGAATGGCTGAAACGAACCAAACTACAGAAACGAGGCAACAAACCAACATAAAAAGCAATTCATTTCTGTGTGTATGGTTTAACTATCCGCTCTACTCTAATCAAATCAACGAGAGTAATTTTAATAAAGATATTCCAAAGAAGCAAAGAAGCAGAAAAATTGTTTGATTAAATAAGATCCATGATTTCTCGAAGTATACCGATTGTTTCAGTTTTTATTTGCAAACAACTAGTTTATGATAACTGCGTGAGTGAAAAATTAAAGGAATACAAACCTTGCATATTGGAAACATATAATTTTTTTGGCTTACTTCGTTGCTTTTTTTATATTTGATTCATTTTAAAGTTGCATTATTTAATTGAAAGATTTTAAAGTTGCATTATTTAACTTAAAGTTAAAATTTCTGAAATTTTTTTGTATAAAGAGATGAGAAAAATATTCAAGAATAAAGTTTAAATAATTTTTTTTCTCTCCAAATTTATGGGGTTTTTTTTGTAATTTTCTTGTTTTAAAATTTATGAACATCTTCATGAATATGTTAAACATGAACATATTAAGTTTATACACATGCTAAAATTTATGAACTCTCTATATATGATAAAATTGTATATGCAATAAACATTTAGTTAATTAGAGTTTTTGCAGGCATGGAATGAAACAATCTATTCTTTAAACGATATTAAAAAAAACTTAATTCATACATTATGATCTTACAGAAATTCATATATTATGTTCTAAGTAGACACCTTGTAATATATTTCGCTAAATCTGAGTTTAATTTTTGATAAAGTCGTAATGTTTTTAAAATGTTGACTTTTTGTACTTAAATATAATTTCAAATAAAATGCCTGTTGAAACTCAATTTTTTAATAAGATAATAAAGCATATTAATTAACAATTTCTATATTAATTAAATAAAATATAATTAAATCATTTTCTTCATTGTAATTAAATTGAAAAATGTCACAAAGGTACAGTATTCCTACATCGGATATAATTCATTCAGATATAAGCTATTTTTCCGTAACATTTCATTGACTTTCAATATTTTTAAAAAATAATTCATATTTCTTTCTTACTTTCCAAGGTCAGAACAAAAACTTTAATTTTATTCTTTATTGTACATTTACCATATTCATTTTTTAAAAAACAACTTAGTACATTATCTACGAAAATTCAGAGAACAAATATTTGTCACATCTCAAATAATAATAGAGTAGGCTGTAGAAAGATAAAGAAATGCTTAATCAATTTATTTTCGCATCTTTCAATCTCCGTCATCTTAAGTATACTTCTAGCACTCTACACTAATAGCATCTCATAAAATTTTGCTCTGTGAAGCATTGTCGTAATTTCATTGTTCATTAGATTACGTTTCTGTATTTTATCACGTGCTGTTATTCTAAGAACTTTAACGTAAAATCTCGTTGATTGTTAGGAAAGATAATTGGTTTCCCTTTATTATGCATGATTTTCTTAGTAAAATATATTTTTCATAATCTCTACTTATTTATATCTCACTCTTGTTAATTTTTCTACCAAGATCAAACACATTTAACGCTCTCGATCGGGGCAATATGATTGCATTTAAGTTAAAGATCACACCATCTAGTACCGAATTATGTTAAATTTTATTTTAAATGTATAGGTTTTTCGCAATTATTTTATGTGATTTTTTATATTATGTAATTATAATTTCTGCATAATAATTTACTGTACTATAATGATAATTGATGCATATTAATTTACTATATAAAATTATAGAATTATAATTTATATATAGAATTTTAAGCACAATATGCCGGTAATTACATGCCATTCACTGGAAAAATACTTAGTAATGTTTAATTAATTAGTATATTGCCTTATATAATCTAAGAATAAAACTATATTCAATTTTTATCAGGCCAAATGAATCAGTTGAATTATTTTTTTTAAAATAACAAAGTAATATTAATTATATAAAAATAAAAAAATGAAATACTAAGCGTAATATAATTAAATCTCATTCTAATAATATATTTAAAGAAAGAATTTTATTTTGAAAAATATACTTTTTAAATGTGGCAGTAATTTACAAATTAACCTAGTTTCATCTTTATATGCTTCCATTTTTTCTTATGTCTATAAAAGCATGAAATTCACATTATAAAAGTATGAAATTCATCAAAGGCAAATGCATATTCAAAATTCAAAAAGGCATATTACTATAAAGGGATGAAATTCACCTGTTTACGTTGCAGTTCCTATGAATTCTTATTAAATCTGATTTTCATTTACTTGTTTCAATGAAAGAGCAATAATATATATTTTTGCAAATTTTATCGACGCATGATTTTGTGTGTGTGTCTGTGTGTGTGTGTGTGTGCATTAATTTCTGTAAGTGTTCTTTTTCTGTCCGTCAAATTGTTTTTCGAACAAGCAATTCTATTAAAAATTCGATTTGTTCATTAATTTATTCAACTTTGTAACAAGTAAATATGCAAAAAATAAGAATCAAATTCTGAAGAGTTATATAACCCAATAAGAGTGCAATTCAGAGTGAATATTTTTCTAGCCCATCCAAAATAATTATAGTTATGGCATTATAAAATACCAAATCAAATAACTGTAATAATATGTAATAAAATTTTAACAAAAATAACAAGACCGAATATGTGAAATAGTTTCGAGTTTTTGGATTTTATACACAGCCGCGGCTATTTAATCAAAATTTTAAATTCATGCATTTTAAACTAATTTTCACTAAGTTTATTTTTTTAAATAATTTTATTATTTTTTAAAAGATATATTTATACAACTGACTGAATTCTTATCGCCTTGTTTTTTCTTGTATTTACACAATGTATAACGTACATCAGTTATCAATTAATTTTATTGATGATTGATTAATAAATTTATCATCAATGTTTTATCATCAATGAAATTTATTGCTTGATGAATGTTTTGGAAAACCTTCATATTTTTTATCCTTGGGAATTTTTTATTTACCCTACAAATATATATATATATATATATATATATATATATATATATATATATATATATATATACTCGAATGTAATGGATTCATCAATCTTATTTATTATTAATCTTGCATTTAGCATCGATTGTGTTCTTAATGTTTTCATAAATTGCTGTTATTAATACTCCTTTACTTTCTCTATATTTTCTTTTTATTTATTGCTCGTTCAGTGGCAACAATTATTATAGACAAGACATTTTTCTAATAATATTCAGTTATATTTTGAGATCCTATCTAATAAACGTGTTTTAAATGCTGAAATACATAAAACGTTATTTCTACCACTTAAAAAGTTATTTCCACCACATAAATAGCTCTTTTATAATGAGGCCCACGTGTGCATCAGTATAAAATCAGTTAGGGATGTAAACAATTTTTCGAAAATGCGTTGGTGTTAAATTTGTTAAGAACTGTTTATGTAACCTTCCAGTGAGCTTTCGCATGTGAAAAAACACTAGAAATACACTATACTAGATTCACTCAAACAGACACACTAGAATTCATTTTATATCTTTTTATTCCAGGTCTCTAAGAAAGCATGATTTTTGGCTATTCTTTCAAATACTTTTCGAGGAACTGTTAATCAGCTTTCGAGGAGTTAATGGAACTGTGGGGATTGGCTTTTGTATTTCAAAGGTACACTGGATCATTGATATAAATTTTTTCTGTATTTTCTTCTCTTTATTGCTTTAAAAAAATTGTTAAAAAGTAATGATACTGCAATAAACAGCTATATTGTTGATAAAACAAATAGTAAAGAAAATTTACTTAAAAAGAGATATTGTGATGTCTAGCAAACTCGCTTATGAAAGAATACGCTGAGTGAAGATTCCCTACCTCTTTATAAAGTGAGTTAAAACGTGAAGTGTTGGGAAAAAAAGTAAATTTAGATTTAAAATAAATTTATTAAATGTCGTCAAATAAAAATGAAGCTAACAAATCAAAATGACAAGTGTACTAGAATCACAAGGTTAGCTGTTTAATTTGACAAAAATTTATAATTTTGGATCATTTTAGGTATATTTTCCTGGACTGCAACGATGCCATGAAGTGAATATAAAACATATTTTTTTTCTTTTTATATTTATATTTCAATTATGTCTTATTTCCATGTTGTTTCTACAGTTTTGTATCGCTACTGTAAATATTTTAATTAAAATATTAAAAATTTCCTTTATTTTATTTTTATATAATTCAACGTTTTTGGTAATTTTATGTTGTTTTGTGCTGCATGATTACATTGCTTCCATTCTTTTTTAAGTAAAAATTATTTTAAATAATTTCATTTATTTATTTTTATAACCTAGATTTAATAATTAACTTGTCTAAAATTTGTATTTTACATTAGTTTATCTAGGAAATTAGCGCGAAATTTCATGGCGATACAAAGTATGCAATCGTACCCGCCAGAAGGTTACTAAGCAAAGTTACTATGTCTTTTGACTGTATAATCGAAAAATTTCTTCAAAATATGTTTGCATACTCTTCGGTATTTCCATCTGATTTGATATGCTTAACTTATATAATAATACAAATAAGTATAACCATCGTTAATGTAATTTATCATGGATAATATTCCATATTCATCAAACAGAAGCTTATTTAGTTGGTTCTCATTCTGTGGCAATTGGTCAATCTTCAATTTAAAGAAGCTTAAAAAAAATATAACATATGAAAAAATATGAAATACCTTAAAAAGAAAATGAAGCAATAAAATTTTATTTAAGCAATTTTTTGTATTCTCGGCATTTGTTGAATTAATTTCCTGCCATCTGCTTGAGATAAATATTCTTGATTAAATATTTACAGAATTTACATATTGCTAATTTCAACCCTCTACATGCATTCTGCGATTGCGCAGATTCAGCACAAATACTTTCTACGTTGCCAACTGCGAAATCCACTGTTTTATCTCCAAATTGTTGGAATATAAATGCTTTTTTTTATTTCTCTAACCTAGCTCTCTATTTGTGTCAATCTATCAACTTTTACTTCGTCTTTCATAGGTATCCAAGCGGCTGGCTAACATCGGTGTCATTCGATGTTTTATAAGCTGATGTGCTATCTATCTGAACATGTCTTTCTTATACTTTCTGTAATAGTAATAAATAGAAAAACTTATGTTTTGAATTCTTTGAATATTACTGAAAAAGTATTACGATTTTACGAGACGCTAAAGCCAGTTTTGGCTTCACCATGTTTATAACAAAGCTTCTTTATTATATCAATTATCCTGTGTATAAATTTCAGTAAGCTTAAATATATATGAAACATTGTAATTTATTTATCCATGTTTCGTATTTGATCTTAAATAGCGAAAAAAAAAAGGCATCCATATTTCATTTTTCGGCAGCACAAGAAGATTAGAATTAGAGATTCCATACGCCTACCCCTCAATCATTGCTATGCCTCCGATTTCGAAACTGTGAAAACTTTTGTTGATTTTTATTTAATAATTTTCAGAGAAAACTTAAAGATATATTTTGTCTTGAAATCATTCTTTGAACTTATATTGATTAATTTGAATACATCATTATATACACTTCTTTTTTTTTATTTTTCTATTCTTATGTATATTTTAAAAGGCAGATAAATTTTCCTGTGTTATATTTAAAATTTTTCATAACTTTCGGTTGTGAAAAATTTTAAATATAACATTTTTTGTAATTAAAAGTTTGTTTTCCTAAGCATCGTAGCTTAATAATTTTTTTTAGGTTTATTCATCGCTCTTCACTTAATTTTTTTAAACTTGCCCTTAATTATTATGTAGCAGTGATAACTTGTAAGTAAAAAATTTAATTAATGTTGTAGCAACGAGCGTAAATATAAATAGAAATGTTTTAAAATTATTTCAGTATGTAATTTGCTGGATAATATGCTACATAGTTGCTGGATAATATGCTACATACAAAACTACAATTTTTTTAATAACTTCTTAATCAAAAATAATTACAAATAAAAAAACACATTTTCTTAAATGAATATCCACTACCCTAGAATTAATTATGAGCTAAATTTCATAGCTCTTAGTCCACCGATCTGCCTCGTAAAACAATTTTTTCGGCTTGCGTGTAACATGAGGTAGCTTACAAATTGTATCAGTCTACAACGCTATAATATTAATTAATTTAAAAATGAAGCACATTAAAAATTGCATTTAAAAATTAGTCATATTTAGACGTCAAAATCATAATTAAAGTTAAATTTATCGTGTTAAAAATTAAATTTATCATATACCAAAAAGTTTACCTTACGCAGTTTGCCGTATGTTGTTTGTACTAAATTTATGTTGTGAGTACTAAAAAACATCTGCTGATTACGACATTGATGGCAAATATCCAAATTCTTTTGTGTGGTTTTTATGATATAAAGACGGAATCTTTTGTCACTTATTTGTGCAAAATAGCAACAGAAAGGCTACGCATTCCAGGAAATATTAACACATGCGTGCCTATTGCTGGTATGACTGAAAATTCATACTATATTTGTGGAAATGTTTCGTGTTGATTTCTTTTAAAATAAATATAAGGGTTTCCACATGACACGTAACACTTTCTATTGTGTACATCTTATTTCAAAAACAGCTCTTTTCCTTTTCATGTTTTTATGAATTTCAGATTGCGTTAAATAACAATTAACATTTGTCCATGGTCCTTTTATTTCTTATCTTAATCGATTTCATATTTCTCAGATGCCTTTCTTCTTATGAAAATATTGATGAAGTAGATTACTTTGATTTTAATTGTATTTTTGTTTTAATTTCATCGAATAAAAAAAAATGCATGGTTACGTAATGCTTTATAAATACTACTACAATGATTCGGAAAATTCCGCTAGATTTTTCTACAAATTGAAGATCAAAATACGAGCTCTGGGAATTATTCATTAAATAAAAACGTCCTTTTATTAAGTGATGGATAATTCTGGATTATAAATTATATTTACTAAAATTTTCATTTTTGAAATTTTTTTTTTATTTAATAAATTATAAATATACATTTAAAAATATTTCTTTTTAAATTTATTTACACCAGGTTAAGAATTGTATGGCATAAAAGTGCATATTAATAACATTTGTTTCTGCTTTGGTATTTTATAAATCAAATACCAAGCACATAAAAATTTAGTTAACCAAAAGTATCATTAACTGTTAATTACTTTTTTTTATTTATTTTTAATACAGTCTGGAATTTAAATGTTTTTCTTTTCATTGTTTGCCACATGGCTTATTTATAAATTATATTTATATGTATATATATTATAATAATTTCTTGTTGATTTTTTTTCTGTCTTTTAAGATTTAATTTGTTCAGTTTTATGTTTCGGACGTTTTTTTATTTCATTTAATATTTTTTTTTTATAAATAGGTTTTATTTGGCTTATTGCGCCGTAGTTGCTTTTTCATTTCTTTCAACTTATTATATTCAGTAATTTTTATTTTTTCGTTTTCGCTCTGTTAAATTCTTGTAAAATTCATTCATATTTTGTAGAATTTCAGTGTTATTTGTAAATATTTGTTATATACTATATCAACACATTTTTTTTTGCCTTTATAATAATATATATTTTAAATTTCTCTTCTTTTTAAAAATATATTTTAAGCTTTGTTGTATGTTAAGCATTTCAAAATTTGTTCCTTGGTTTATTATATTTTTTATACATTTTATTGCATTATTTCTGTTTGGCTTCCTATTGGCTGTAATGTTCTACCGATGGCCAATTAATGATTTAGAACCAAAAAGCTGATCGGGTTCGCCTAATAGTAGAATGAATGAATATTACCTTTCGCGAATTGATTTTACTGTAATGGCATGCACTTTTTTCTTTTTGAAAAATAAAGGCTTAAAATATTTTTATAGTACGTTTAAATACTACATTTTCACTTCATTTATACAGATTGAATATCTAATTCATGCATGAATTTCTTTTTTCAATTGGTTAAAAAAAATTAAAATGCTATGAAAGGAATTTTTATAAAGTATCGTTAATGCTTCTGATATTTAAACAGCAAGTAAAATATTAATAGATTCGAAAAACATTTTATGAGATTTTTAACATATTTACTGCTGAATATATGTTAAAAAATAGGTCGAATATACGTAAAATTATATATGTAAAAAATATGAAATGTAAAATATATGTAAAAAGTATATCGCAAACATCCTGTATTGCGCTACCAAATGTCATCTCTCAGTGTAAAAGAGAGGAATTGGAGTGAAAAAAAGCAATGATATTTATTTATTTATACTTCATTTTATTTTTTATCTTAATTTAAATAAATTTAATATTTCTCATTTTCAACTTTGAGCCATTTTATTTGGCATTGTATATTTATAAATCGTGACGGTATTTTTTTCTAATACGGAATTCTTTTAAATCTTTACATTCATTGGTCCTGTTTCTGTTCATTCTATTGATACCAATTTTTGTTTGTAGTCTTAGAAGAAAAAGTATTTTTCTTCAAACATTTTTACAATTTTTTTATTTTCAAAAACAAATAATTTATAAAAATGTTTATGACCAATTTCATTCTACAACTATATGGGAAATCATTATTCATTGTAAAAACTAAGAAATTTTGAAAACATACATAACCTTAAAGATGTTTTTTTTTCATAACTTTCAGACTTAGAAATGATTTAACGCAAATATTTTGCAAACTTTCTTTGTTTTACTTTAAATCGAAAGTGTTATTATTGTATAATAAAGTGCAGTACAGGATTTTACCTGATTACAAATTGGGGGTTTCAGATTATCTGTTTAACTTAATCAAAATTAATCAAATAAAAAAAATATTATTTTGAGATAGAATTTTTTAAAAAATCATTTTTTAAAAGTATTTTGCCATTAAATCATCATGTATTGTATTCTACCATAAATATTCTAAGGAATTTAAGTATCTTATATCAAATTTCTGAAAATAAGAAGGTTATGTCTAATCAAAATGTCAGTTTTTTGAAAAATCACATTTAATTGAAGAGAAAATAACTGCAAGCTGTGCCATTTGCATACATCTCTAAATGGAGAAAATTAATGAAAGGAAAAAAGTACCATTAATGACGGTGATTATTTTTTTTATCCTAGAATATCATTTTTTTCATCCATTTATTAAATTGTTAGTTAAGTGACAAAGGGAGTGCTAATTTTTGCTGCTTTCCTATAACATAAAGAATTAATGATTAATAATTACTATTGCTTTTAAAACTCAGTTACATTAATAGTAGGGATGATTAACTAATTTCTCCTATTGTTTTCATTTGAAACTGCAATAAAGATCTTATCCCCCTGCATAAAACTGTAAATCTGGGAAGAACCGCGAATGTCTTGCTTGGTATTGGAGAACAATAGTCAAGAAATAAAAGTATTTGGCATGAAACTATCATTTTCTTTGAATTTATCGTGCGAATATGTGTTTTAGGTGCCTTTTTTTTAGAGGAGGGTGGGTGATTGTTATCAAAATTGCAAATAATCGCATTCCAAATTTTAATTATTTATTATGACGAATTATTACGTCTACATACATTCGAAAATACAAGCCGACAGACGGTCAATCGTTTGACAGATTTATTCCAAAATTCGACCGAGATCTATGTTTTGTATATTAAATCTGTGTATCAAATTATATTTATCTAGGTCTGTACGTTTTGAAGTTATTAAGTTCACTTATCGTTGAATATTGTGACAGACAGACTTTCTTTGAATGAATTTCATTGAAAATTTGGTACAAATCTACAAATTTGGTCTAAAGTTCATATATGTTTCCTCTAAAGTTTCCATCTAACTGAAAACGTTTTTTTGAGTTATCGTGTACATAGACACACAGTTGGATAGAGAGACAAAATGAAACGGAGAGATTCATCAAAATCTCGACTTCGAATTTTTGGAAGATTGCAATACTTTAGTTACATTTTGTATACGAGATGTTTATGATCCATGCATGCTCGGTATCGGCGTTTGTATATTCTGCACTTAAGAAGATTTTCGTTGCATATAAATATTGCAATAATTGAATAATGAAATGATGAATTTCAATAAACTGATGAGAATGAAATGAATGAAATAAAATGAACCTTATAATGATGACTGATAAGAATGAATGATATGAAATGTAATGAATTTTATAATGATGACTGTTAATAATGAATGACATGAAATGAAATTGATAAGAACCTTATGAAACTGATAAGAACCTTAAAAATTATACTTGTTAAAGTTTAACATTATTCTTATATTCATAGAATTTGTACTGTTCACATGTTTAGCTATTTCCAATTAACATGGCTAGCTCAAAGGCTATAAATTTTTTAATCCCCCACAGCTTCTTATACGCTAGCTAATCGAAAATCTGTATATTTACAATATTCTATTCAAAAATATTTAATGAAAATCACCTAAAATATAATTTAGTACATACGAAATTTTAAATAAAAACGAGTCTCTTTACCATTGTATTACAGCTTTCTCTGGATCTAATTAAGATCATCCTAACCTAACATGAATTTCTTCCTAACCAAGATCAACTAAAATAATTCAAGTTCATCCCAACAATTCGGACATGGTAGTGCTTTTTCTTCCTAATTGTTGAAGAATTTAACATTGAAACGATTAAAAAATGTTTTAATAAAAAAAAATAAGACATAAACCTTGATCCTAAAGATCTGTTTTTTACTATCAAGGTATCAAACAGCTTGCGAGTGTGTTTACGTGTTTTTCATGCAGAAAGAGTATGCTTCTCATCCAAGTATTGCGTCACGGAACGAGTTGGGTGAAAGTAAATTTAGAACACTCCTGGATGGGAGGCGGTGGAAATGTGATAAATCGACCTTCAGTCGTTGCATCACAACAGACGGTCGCCAACTCGATCGATATGCATCGCCACGAAACCAGCCAAATCCATTGTTCATCAATAACTCGTGTGCAATGCAGTAGCAACCCATTTCCAGGAAAACCTTAAAATAATTCTTGAAAGGATCTGGACTAGAAGATATTGACCTTTAGTAAAGCAAAATTGAAGAATGATGTCATGCTTAGTGCATTGTCAAAAAATTTTGTTTTGTTTACTATATGGAAGTTGTTAAAATTTTCGAAGAACTTTTCGTTTCTTATAGCGAAGATATTCGAAGTTGGATAGATGATAAATTTCATTAATCATCTGTTTATTTTCATACACATGTTTTTTCGTTCGAAATATGTCATCACAAAAGATTTATTCCAGGAAACCATTTTTTCTGTTTACAATTGTGATTGATTATTTTTAAAAAAAGTATAATAAAATATGCCATTTTAAGCATATTTTTTTCTAGTTTTTATCGTTGAATAATTCTTCTTAAATCAATCTTTTAAAATAATTGATTGCAATGAAAATTTATCAGTTTATTTTAATGCTTAATTTCTGAAATTATTTATATGTATTGGCTGATGCGGAAATATTTGAATAAAGTTGTCAAAACCAAAGACATGTTTGATTTGACTAAAATCCTAAAAGTATCCTTAATTAAAATTAAGGATACTTTCCATTTAATTCATTAAAATTTAATTAAGCAATATATTCTTTTGTATTTTAGCAACTTCAATAAGCATTTCTTTTGAAATTTCAAAATAAATCCATTTTATGGTAAATATTTTAAAATTTAGGACTAATTAATTTTTTATAAAAAATTGTAAAACGTTGAAAATAAGCTTATTTTAACATTTTATATCTGAAATAATTTCTTAATTTTTTTCGTTAATGTTGATGTAGAAAAAAAATGACTTAATAAAATGTCTAAAGAAGAAATTAGATAAAATCAAATTAGTGCCACAGTATTTTCTGTACTTGAGTATTCAAAGAATTTTGTAATAAAAATGACAGACATTTTTATATCAGATACCAAATACAATACATGCAAAATATACGTGCTTTTGAAAATCTATCTTCATTTTTATTAAAGGTTTCATACAGTTGAGATATTAAAATGAAAATAGATACATACGCAGAATTCAAAATGAATTTGACAAAAATATTTTCAGAGATTTTTTTATATAAAATTTTATAAAAGAAATCTTAATCTATTTTTATCTTCTTTAAAAAAATTAGATCTTTCCATAAAAATGAAATCTAAATCTCTATTGGCATATCTGATTGTGAAAATTAGATTCTAATATCAAATAACATCTTATCTTATGTCAAAAGAAACCGTATCTGATCTTAATTTTATTTGAGTTAAAAAAAAAATCTTATCCTAGCTGATATTGATAACGAAAATGAAAGATCTTTCTTTCCAATAGCAGCCATAGTCACATGGCAAATGTAACTGCGCATGTCATTTAAGATTTATTTCTTCCTGAATTGTGATGTCTGAACCCTTTTATTCTCTCATGCTGATTTTTGATTCAAAATTATATTGGTGCTGCGCATTGTAAGGGTGTCACATGATATTAATTTATTTCATTAATGTGTAATATTTTTTAAAACTGCATTGTAACATTCTTAAAATGGAAAATAAGTGAATGATTTTTTTTATATTCACTTTAAGTGTTAAAGTATAAACTTTGGAATTTCGTTACAAATTTAAAAGACTGAAATTTATTTTGAGTTGCTCATTTTATGAATGAAATTTTCTAGCAACCAAAAACCAAGACTCGCCAAAGTAGCGATTTTGACTCACTTTTTGGCAACCCGTCGTTCACCTCAGCATTTGGCAGGTTTTCACACTACACAGTCGCTCTTCGGTCAATCCTTGCGGCTATTACATTTCTAACTGGACATTGGATTTATATATTAGGTGATAGGAGATCATTGAGTACAGTTCGGAGTGATTGCTTTTGGACACACAGGACATGCTAAACGGGGGTGAGGAGGTTTCTTTAGACGGCTTAAAAGACATTTATCACCACAAATTCTATGGAGGCACAACCGTGTATAAAGAACGGAATAAAAAAGTAAGTTTTCTATCTTTACTTCCATCTGCTGTTGTATTTGAAGGTATATAAATACAATTGCTACAACTGACTGAATTTACAGAATTTTGAATTTATATTTGTTTCACGTTTTGTGTTTGCTAAATAATTTATTATCTAAAATTTATTTATTTTTTTATATATTATTGTATTCAGTTACATAGTTTGTATCATTTTCTAACGTATAAAACTTATTTCTCTATGAGGAAGTTATAAAGAGGAAATTTTCTATTTTTAAATTATTTTTTTAATTCTTAGTATTCCAAAACAAATTTTATTTATTATTATTATTTCAATGCTGACCACCAAAGAATTGCAGCAAATATGTTACAGGAATATTTGCACAATCATTCAAAAAATAAATTTAAAAACAATAATTAATTAATCATTATTATTAACAATTAATTTTGAACAAGTTTTAATTATTATTAATTCAGATCAACAAAGAATTACTGCAAATCTTGCTACGAAATATTTTAACTATCATTCAAAAAATAAATTTTAAAAAAGAGAACGTTTTTATTTTAATGTAATATGTGTAAATGTATGTGATAAATTATTTTTAGCTGACATGATTGTAATATTTATAATTCTTATTTTGCCATAAATTGATTTTATGATTTTTTTTTCAGTCTACGCAAATTTATATTATTCTCTTAAAAAATCTTTTTATAGTAAAATTTTGTTACTTGAGTCAGTTATAAATTAGTTTTTTTCTCTTTTCTGTCATTGTAAATTTCATCCGATTTTCGGAATCGGAGGTTTGAATAATACTTTAATACATTCTCGGAAGTTTGTCACGTGCATTCTCAATATATGTAATCGAATGTCATAAGTGTATTGAGACGAACTGGTATATGCTGGTATTTTTAAAAGACCGTCTATCTGTAACAAAATTAATTGTGCATATCAGTATATTTACAGTATGTGTATTTTATATATTGACGCTATAATGATATTCATTTCAGTTTTTCATAATTTATTTCTATTTTGTACACTTTAACAGTATACTATTGCATAGTCATGCTCTTTATTTTTCTATATTTTTGCTTGTACCAGATAATCAACTTGCAAGAATTCTAAAAAACCTTTCACTGTATAAATTTAAAAATAATCAATCAAACATTTTGTATATGTATTGTAAATAAGATATATAAATATCAAACTATGACCGTATCTTAATATATATCAAATTCGTACGTATACATATTCATTAAAAATCAATTTATAAAGAGTAAAAAATGAAAAAAAAAGCATTTTAATAAAATATTTTTTTCTCGAAATTTAATTTAGAAAATAAATCATAACTTTATGAATTTTGTTTTAAAATACGTAAGTGCATTTATTTTTTACTGCCTATGAACAGTTGAAAATAATGTTTTTGTATTCTTTTTAATGTTTCAAAGTACTTTCTAAGTGTAAGAAATATTTGATTCCATGTGAAATCCGGCAAATTCATGAATTTTATGATGCAGTTAAACATTCTACTTTCCTTCCTACTTTTAAAATTTTTTAGAAGGATGTTGAGATGTATTATTGAAAGAAAGTCCTTTAGCAGTTTTCACAGCTATATGAATTTCGAAATGTGTTTAAAAAATAAATAAAAAAAATCCTCTTTTGTAAAAGGAATTTATTGATTAGAAAATATGTTTAAGAGAATGGATTTGTTTATCTTTCTTACTAAATTATAATTTTGTTTAGATGAAAAACGTTTCTTACTTACAATATTGAGCCAATTCATTAAAGTATGGAAACTCATAAAAAAAGTTCTTAAGTATACGTCTGAAAAAAATGCAAGTGCCACATTTCTTAATCTGTAATTTTTTTCCTACATTCTCCAAATTTTGAATAAAATTTAAATAATGAAATTCTTTACATTTTAAAAAAATTATTATTATTCAGTAAGAAAAATAAACAAGCACATTTTTTTAAACATATTTTTAAATAAATGAATTCCTTTCACTAAAGAGGAATTTTCTCCACGATTGAAATCAAATTTGACACAGTACTATAATTGCAGTCACAAAAATACCTATTAAATTTATTACTTTTTAAGTCCTTACATTTTGAAGTTATCTTAACCCTTTGTGGGATTTAATAGATGTCTTCTATATAGATGTTGAATCTGTGTATTAAATTTTATCCATCAAGCACTCTTCGTTTTTATAGTTATCATGTTAATTAATATTCGAACAATTGAAAGACTAATAGATATTGTTCAACATTTGACAGAAATCTACAAATTTGGTGTAAAGACCTTATACAATGATAGATAAAATGGCTCATCATTTTTAAATTATCATTATCACATACAGACAAATAGATATTTTACAAAAATGTATTTTACAAAAATGTAACACAGGGATGTCTGAAACCTAGAGATTCGTCAAATCTTGAGTTCGAATATATAATGAATTAATATTATTTTTCCTTCAATTTTGTACGAAAAAGTAAAAAAAAAAGAAAAAGAATATTACTCCTTTCAGAGTAATCCATAAAAAAATAAATATTTATATATTATCAGTATTTATCGATTTGCTACCATACATTAAATAATTCATGATGCCAGTTTAGCCTTGAATGAAACTTAGCACTTTTATGCCTTCATATGTGTGAATTACGTATGATTCAGCGATTCTCTCTTGCTTTAAAAATGACTCACCTCACTATAATCAAATCATTAACTTCTAGTTTAGTTGATGCAGATAAAATTCTACATTAATCAACCCTGTTTATTGCAGTTTATATTCAAAAAGTAATTTCCAATTGTTGTTAGTATAAATTGTAATGATAATTCATTGATAATAATTCTTAGCATTAACCTTGAGCTAGTGGGTTTTGTTATGCAGGGATTCTAATTTAATCCTTATCTGCCTTGTTTATTCTTGTTCCTCATGTTCCAAGGGCTTAAATAGTTACATGAAATACCTTCGTTAATTCCATTAACCTTCACGTTTTAAGTTGAATGAACGTCATACCTCTAAGCATTTTTTTTACTAACCTTGTAAGAAGTAGGATTTAAAATTAGTTTTAACCACTCCTCTCTTTGGATAAATTTCAAAGATTTATATCATTAATCCCAAAATATTTTCTTTGTCGTTTATATGTTTTGAAGGATATTTTGTTTGTTTCCATGAATAGAATACATCTTTCCATCTGTCTCGCACACACCCTTTACTTTTCGAATTTTTTTCTACTGAATCGTTTTGTTATTTCGTACCCCTCCCCCCAGAACACTTCTGCAAAAGAATGAAGAAAAAGAGTTCTATGATAGAACCAATTGATTGCGCGATTGAATAGAGCGAAATATATCTGAATTCTAAGAAAAAAAATTTGCACAAAAAGTACGATATATTTTTTTCATTGCATATTGATAGGAGTTACACTATTATGATAGCATCACTCTAATATATTTTAATAGTTATCATTAAAAAATATTTATTTTGAAGCAATTTTTGAGGAAAAAACATTTCCATCCTCTGAAGTATAGATGTGTCAAGTTTGATATCTCTAGATTGAATGATATGGTTTGTGGAATGACAACAACTACAGAGACAGGGAAATACACACATAATGAGGTTTATTAGTAGTAGTGATTGATATACATTATTTATACAGTTTATTATTTGAAAAAAGAAACCGTAATAAAATTAAATAATTGTGTTCATTGCTGTTCTCAGCTTAGGAGGTAAAAAAATGAAAATTCATACTTTCCCAAAAGTATATCACTAAAAAAAGTTTGATATCTCTAGATTGAATGATATGGTTTGTGGAATGAAGAAAGACAGAAGACAGAAAGACAATGCCAATGTCTTTCTGAAAAGTTTACAAGTTCATATAAAGAGTTGATCGTAATACAGAGCAAAAAAAAAATTGATTTTGGTTCCAAATTATGGCTCCGTTCAAAGATGTTTTTTTGCAAAACTGAATTTAATTAAGACTGATAGTTTGTTAATATTCAATGATATCTTTAATTAATCACGTGTTGTTCCAACTTTAAGATTACGCAATTTTTTTACAACGGAACAAAGATGATTCACATGATCGATGCACAAGGAATGTTGGGAAACCTTCCAGGAGTTTGTTCCCTCATTCTTTCACAATCCTCTAATTTTCTGTTCTAAAGTTGACCTTGTTCCGCATTTCAGGTAAATGGAAACCGCAATTATTCATATTTCAGCTACCAGAGTCAAGTAACTATTTAATGATGAACCGATATGTAACTACAATGAATCTAATTCTTTTGTTTTACTGCTAATCGTGATAAAATGAAACAATAGAATATGATGCGAATTTTGAAATAAAATACACTTGTATATTTTGTAACATTTGTTGGAAGATTGGATGCTACTTGGAAGTGTTTTATATTATATACTCGTTTGCAAAAATATTTTCAACTATTTCAGAAATTTAATTTCAATTACATATGTATTTATATGTAAGCAATGACACTTGCTTACTATGCCTCTCGACCTTCGGTTGAATTCTCATTGATTTCTATTTATTTAAATACTAGCAGTACCAGCACAGTGTTGCCCATGGTATAACATCCAACATGAAAAATTAGCTTTAAACTTAAGCCTAGCCTTCACCCGATATAACATGGCATGTCACGCAACATCAAACCAACATAAAAATATGTTTAGAAATCATCAATAACAACTGCAAAACAATTTTTATAGTACACATTCAGAAATATTTAGACTATTGAAAAGGTAAAAATAAGATATGTTTATAGACAAAACAATTCACTAAAAATATGCGATAAGAAAACTGTTTAAAAATTTAAAAATATGCAAATAAATCATTGTATCCACTGTTCCACACTTGTTTATCAACTCTATATAATCTGATATGAAAGTAAAATTCAGCTTGCTTCATAATATTTATTTGTAAACTATGTTGGCTGGACGATCACAAATTCAGCTTGCTTCATAATATTTATTTGTAAACTATGTTGGCTGGACGATCACAAATTCAGCTTGCTTCATAATATTTATTTGTAAACTATGTTGGCTGGACGATCACTTCACTCCTCATGAGATTCAATATTAATTGCATTGCTATTTAAAAAGAGACAGTTACTTCAATCAACAGAAGATTCTCCTTCCTTAAGTGTAGACATTCTTTCTCTGATATTTGCTAAACAAACGTTTCTTTCCTTTACATTTTCATTATCGCGCACTAAACGAAGCGTTGTGGCATTTAATGTGCTCCGGCCGAGGTTAGATTCCCTTTTTTTGGGAGGTATAAGTTTTGAATCGCTGTTTAAAATCAAACGTAAACAAAGAAACGTATCGCATACGCATACCACAGATCTTGATATTTGTGCATGCGCAGTTTGTGGTTTTCAAACATGCGCGAATAAGTGCAAAGCCCAGATGCTGCTGTTTTACGCCTGCGCAAAACGTAGTAGGAAAATAATTAAAACCGAAAATATTTTAAACCGTTTTTATTTTGATACGACTTTAATATTCTAAAACCTTCCCCAATAAATACCCTACAAAAAGATGCAAATATTTCTAATATAAGTTAAGTATTTCTCGAGTTTTTCTCTTCCAAACATACAAACACTTTCAGGAGACTATAGATTTATATATATATATATATATATATATATATATATATATCCTTTCTTAAAAATAAAGTTAAAATTTGAAAATTTCTTTATAAACTTCTTAAGAAAGGAAAAGCTAAAATGGATTAGTGCTGCAAAGAACTCATCTACATTTTAGACAAACCATTTTGATGATAGCTGATTTGTAAAGAATTTTAGTTGCGTTTAATTATATTTGTATCCCTTATGCGTAATCGGTTAACATGATTCCATCAACAAAATATTTTTTGTATAAAAGCATAATAGTTATTAATTATATCAATACTGAAAGGTCCCAAACTTCCGTTCACCTAAACTACGGTGGGCGTCAGAGATGCATGCATATCACTGCAAAATTTTCTCTGTCTTTTGTTAAATGTGATTGACTGAATGCCGGTGATACGTGTTTCGTTCAATGGAAACGTTCGTCTATATAGATTTGATGGAACATGTAGGTTTCCTGAGAACTTCCAAAGCATGTTCGAGCATAAATCTATTTAACTAAAGGATTTTTGAAAACCCGATTACAGCATTCAGTTTAACAAAATTGTGCAAATATATATATATATATATATATATATATATATATA
>JAPMOR010121157.1:69868-87256 GCA_026543865.1 Argiope aurantia | reverse complement strand
TTTTTTTCACATGTAAGTAAAATCCTTATAGTTTCTTTTTAAAAAATCTCACCAAAAGTTCTAAAATCTCTTGCAAATTTTTGAAACGAAATATTTTACATAAATATTATTGATACTTTTATAAAATGAATTAAAAATATTGATGTTAATTCACATATCAAATTATTTGAAAAGTTATATATTTTAATTTTTTATTATTAATTAGATTTTAGAAATTAATAATAATTAATTATTAAATAAGCATTTTGAAATTTAATAATAATTATTTGTTTCAGAATTGTTATAAGGTATTATAATTTTTCTCTAAGCATAAAAGATAGAATGAATTCATGTGTACAATCAATATCATCAATCTAATTCAGTATGCATACAGAATTATCAAAAAAAGAAAGGATTTAGAGTTCAATTCCAAAGAAAATATTGAACCAAACGCATGCATACTATTTAGATCAAGGGCGTCAGACTCTATTAGAGAATAGGCTAAATAAACAAATTCCCAGCTTATTTAGGCCACAAAAAATAATAACATAAACGTAGGTTTTGTATAAATTATTTATAGAAACATAGTTTATTTTGAGAGCACTGTGAAAAGAAGAACAAAGGGCAGTGAAAAAGTTAATGTTTATTTTTCACATATGGCATCTCTTCTCCGCTACATTCATCGCTTCTTCAAAGGGATATTTTGCTCGCAGTTCTTCTTTAAAACTGGCTGAAGGTGAATGTCAGTAGCCGTTAATTTGACTGAAGACTTATTTCCTTTCATAAGTTTAAGTATTGATTCTAACAATGTATACTTCTAAATATGAAAATTACTTTATATGTCAGTTTTGTGGTATTTTCATACGTACCTGGAAAATATCTGCAAGCTTTAAGCTCTCCAATTTTACTAAGGATTGCCTCAATAATATTGTATATCGATTGCCTAAGTTTGTATATTATTATGTATATCTATGAAGAAAACCGAAAAACACTTTACACACACACAATCTAAGAGCACTTTTCCTCCAAACCGTACTTGGATGATTGGGGTTTCATGACGCAAAAGCCAAATTTGGTCATTCAGCGCCAAGCATTTACTTGAGAATTTGCAACCTGCTTAATTAATAAATAGAATCTGCACTTTAAATTTCATATGATATAGCTAGATAGAAGGTAAAATTAAGTACTAAAATATCAAACAAGTAATTAACAAAGTTTTTTTAAAATTTAATTTAAAGACACCCTTATGAATTTGTAAAATGTAATAATGAAATTTCACCTGAAGGTAAAAAACATTTCCATGATATTTGGAGATCTAAAATTCTGGTACTAGAATAAATGTAAATAATAAGAAGAACAGATTAAAATAATATCATGGACAGTTTTTTACCATTATAATTCTGCATTCTTATATGCATACGCCGTTTGCTAAAACATAAATTTGGCTGTTAATTTTTTAAACATTCTTAATATATTTATTACCATCCATTAAGCAGATTTGATCTATAAACTCTATATTGAATACTAAAATATTAAGTTTTCGTTTTCATTCAGATCACACAGTTGCTACCGGCAAATGCGAACATCGCGGCAGAAATATTTATAGAATAAATTCTATTTCTAGATCAGGTCCTAATTTCCACCGACATCGGGAAACTGTTGAATATGTTTAAAGGTTAGAATATGAATTCTTTGGATGAAGACCAACTTTTTTTTTCCTTGCATATTTCTTACCTTTTTTTTTTTTTTTTTTTTTTTTGTAGATAATGTTTGAAGTCGATGATACTATCAAGTTCAAATGCGTCTGCAGATCGGAATTTTTCCAAAATGAAATGTGTTAATAAAAGATTTTGAAATAAAGAAATGTGTTAATAAAAGAAACAAAATTGATGCACTGCTATTTAAATAAAATAAGCTTATGATTTAAAAAATTCGTGCCTAGAATTATTTGTTGATTGTAAACATTGTAATGAAGTTTAAAACTTTATAGTATACTTTCTTTTTTAAGATAATAAAAACATTTGCAGATTCAGTTTAAAATTCCGAATGCAATTCAGTAATAATAGTTTTTAATCTTTCATAATAATGATATTATTATTATACAAGAATTTTCCTGAAGTATGCTCAATCACTATTACAATTCAGTTGAATATCATTAACTTGAATTGTCCACCATGAATAAATAGAACCTTTAATAAGCCTTGTTTATTAGTCTTAGTTGGCATATCATTACAAAAAGAAAGAACATAAATTGATATACGAGATTTTACTTTTGTTAATTCCAAAATTAAGGTAAACATTTTGACCCAAAAAAAGGTCAAAATATTTAAAAAAAATGTCTAAATTGTAATCATATTTTACGAGTATAGCCGTCATTTTACATCGCGTAAAGCTAAAAAAAATGCATTATTAAGTTTTCCAATAATCTTGTTTTTCAAAACACAAAATAAGAACTCTTCAATGAATGTTTTAAAATTAATAAGTAATTATAAAGCTAAATTGAATTATTTTTTATGGTAGTGTATTAATTTTTATATTAGTAAAATAGTGACCTTCATGCGCATAAAATTCTGCAATATCACGATAAAAAGACATTGTATTGTTTTCTATTTTTTCATATATTTCTATTTGCTATTATTTTACTTGAAAACAAATTTTGAGAGAAAGAGACAATGGTGAAATTTCAATAAATTTCCTTTAACAAAATGTTTTCAGCAGATTTTTTTAACACACACTTTGTTTTCTTCGTTATTATACAAATTGTTATACAAATCTTTTTATATTGCTTTAATTACATGCTTGTTATTACATACAATTATTGAAGATAATTTATTGGTATATGTATTGCCATCTCTAAGAAGTAAAAATATTACATAGGATTACATCTATGAAATTTATTTTAAAAACAATTATTTTTAATTTCTGAAAACAAAAGGAATTAGCTAAGTACTCAGATTTATGGTAAACAAAGGAATTTTTTAAATTTTAGTATAGCTTCAGTATAATGTCTAATCACAAAATAAATATCACATGAAGTTAATTAATTCTGCGCTATTTCCTTTATGAAACAACATTTTATTACATTTAATATGTGAAAATATTAATTATTAATTAAAGTTCAAAATAAAATATATCATTCTTTCAAACAATTTTATTTAACTTTACATATTTCTTAGTTGTAAAGATGAAATTTTGTAATCGAACTTTCATTCATTTCCTGATATACTAGAAGATTAAAATTTTGTTATTTTGTGTATTCTAATTTAAATTTGTGTATTTTGTAATTTTGTGTATTCTAGTTTAAATTTGGGTATTTTGTAATTTTTTTGTATTCTTGTTTAAATCTGTGTATTTTGTAATTTTGTCTTAAAATAATTTCAGAATTATAAATTAATCATTATTTATTGAAACTGTAATTATGCGTCGACAAAGTCATCTGATAGTGAATTTTAAAAACAATAGCATTAAAAAATAGTTAAAAAAGATAATATTTCACTAATTAGCACAATAATGAAGCTGCTTTTGGTCTGGTTGTTTCCATTTCGATTATATTGCAGCAAAAAAGGCATTAAAAGATTGCTTATATAGAGGTTTTTAAATATTTTCTTATCAAACTACATTAATGTGATGGAAATTGTTAACTAATTATAATCACTATGCAGCATTACTTTATGTGTAAATAATGAAAATATGAAATAATAATCTTAGTAAATATTTAAACAGATTCTTCTTAAAAGATTGTTCTTTAAAATTTATATCAGCTAAAAATATAGCACATGAGACATACAAAGTGATTTTTTTTCTTCGCTTATTACTATATTAAGTGATTCACGTTAACTAAAACCCATAGTTTAGCATACCCATCAACTTTACAGCCACACCCATAATACAGCCAGACTGCAATAATTTTACTTTCGGAATGACCACTATGTCTGGTTTATTAGCAAAAATTACTGCTCTATATTCCTTTAAGTCGAGCGTACTACTTTCTAATTCTATGTCGTAGTTATCCTCATAGAGAATTTGATTATTTATTTATTTATTCTCCTCTTTTTTTTTTTTTTTTTTGTAAAAAAAAATAATTTTAGTGTGAAATTTTATCGATGGAAATATATTCCATAAGTATTGGAAAACTTTCTTAAGAATATTTATTTCTAGTAACAGCATTCATATAAGAATTATTTTTTAAATACTGAAATAATTTTAAAAAAATGCTCTAGAAATATTTTTTTGAATGAAAAATAAAATCAGTCCCTTTTTGGGGGAAGATTTTTGCGAATTGTTGAACAGTATCGTAAGTATAAATACCTCCAACAGTAAAATGTATTTAATTATATTTGGTACAACTGAAGACTGATGTCCGATTTCTCACCTAGCTAGAAATATAAGTAAAAATTATGATAAATAAATATTATAAAAATAAAAATGGGTGGCTATTCGGTTCCAAAATTTCATACTCGACCGACTTTGATTATCTTTTTTGAAACCTTTTACTTCCTTGTCTGCTTCATTCATCAATTGTTGTATTTAAACAAAAGCCCTCAGGCAACGAATCTCAATCTTTTATGAACTTCATTTAAAAAACGCAACTGAGCAACAAACTAAACTGCATCTGCTTATCTTTCCAGTTCAATATCGCGATTTAAAAGATTACTTTAAAACTGTTAACTTTGTGATCCATAAAGCACAGAATTTGCTTTTTAAATGCTAAAAGATTATTTTAAATTCAAAGATTGTGAACAACATGGTTGGAGGACGAAAACTCCATAAAACTTCCCGATTGTTCTGTGTCAATATGTAATTATTTTCGTGGAAAGTTGTTTAGTGTGTAGTTTTATCGTTTAATCCAGCACTACTACACAAACGAAATAATGAATCTGAGAATAACAATAAGTAATAAAAAACTGCATCGTTATTTCACAGGACGTGGAGTTAAAAAAAAGGGAAAAAAAGCGTAAGTTGATATTAACAGTTGCTGAAAATTCTATTAGTTTTCTAAATAGTTCTTATAGTTGTTCGTTTTATTCGGTTTATATTGACCTATGACAAAAAAAATGAATTATGCCTTTTCATTCGTGACCACGGAAAATTTCTAGAATATTGGAGTAGCCTGAAAATAAAATAAAGATAAATTTAAAGACTATTTGTAGTTATGAATTTTCAATAACTTTGAAGCATATTGTTCTAGAAGTATTTGTATAAACATTTAATCATTCAAAATGATCGCTGGATTCATTCATTGAAATACTATTTCCTTAGTAAAAATTAGGGCAACCTTCAAAACCCGAAATGCCAAATATAATTTCCTTTCTTGTCAGAAACCTGAAATGAAATTGCATCTTAAACCACTATTTATAGAAAAAAATATTTATTCTAAATGAACTGTAGAATATAAAAATGAAAGAAAAACATTCCATTGATAAATTCGTGATATGAATTTTATTGCATTAATTAGGATGTATCGAATGATTGTGGCTTTGTCCATTGTGCCCGTTCTTATTATTTGATTCTTATCAAGTTGATGATGATTGATGTTGAATGATGAAATCTTTTTTTTAGAGGTGATGTTTTATTAGAGGTGATTATCTAATGTAGTTGTTGGTATCTGAATAATTGACATTATGCAATTCAAGACGCATTATGATAACTTTTCTTTGTTTTGATCTTTAAATGTTATTCTAGATATTTCTAAAGTTCATGTGCAATTTCTACTAATAATAAAAGATGTGTGTGGGTGATTTTGCTCTACGAAACAGACCGTTTCGCATAGAGTTGAAAATTTGCACATTTGCTTTTCAAAATGTGCCATATGCTTTTTAATTTCAAATTAGCATTTTATTTAATTAAAAATTAGGGGCAATTTTGACGTTTTTCTGCAATAATCCTGATATTATTAACGCGTAAATATTATTTTTATACTATTCTAAAATTTTTGATTTTCTTTTTGGTGATACCAGTTGAAAAATCAGGCATTTTTTCCTTGCATCTCAATATTTATTTTTCAAACTATTTTGTTTTTAAAAAAACTCAAATTTTATTTGCACGATTTTAATCTTTAGTTAAAAGTTTAGGAAACAAACATTAATTGATAAATTTATGTAAGGAATCAGGAAGTTAGCTTACAGTATCTCAAAAGAAAACAATTTGAAATATATTAAATAGAAATTTGATTTTTTGATACTATGATGCTATGAGATTTAAGTCCATTAGGAAGATTCAAGTACACAATAAATAAAACAGGTGCAGAGCTATTAAACTAAGATTGGCTTGACAATTAGTTGACAAGTTGATCAACTGGCTGGACATACTAATGTCTGTCACAATTTGATATTTAAATATACTTTGTATATAAAATCAGGAATTTTAAGTTATGCGGAATATATTTAATTAAAATTGAATTCAGGTGAATTCTGCCACCCATCTGGTCTCACAAGGAGGTAAGTTAAAAAAAAATAATTTTCTAAGTATATGTGATGTTCAAAAAATGTAAAAATAATTTGAAGAAAATAAACTTTTTTTTTTATTGTTGTTGTTGGTTTTTAGCATATCTTCCATCATTGCGATAATTAATACTTAAAAAAAGGCTCCAATGATGATCTCCAGTGACTTTAATTATCGAATTTTTTATTTCTTTTTAAAGTATGAAGCTTAAATATTTATTAATTTCCAAAGGCCTCTGTAAAAAGAAAACATTATAGCTAACATATGCATTCTATTGTGTATTTTAGTAAAATCAGGGATAATCAGTAATTCTGTGAAATATATAAACTTTAAATTTCTGTGTCTTCAAGCTTTCTAGAGCCTTTTGCGATTCTGTGCATATCCTTACTGAGTTAATCTTTTTAGTGTTTCTAAACTTCAATAATGAAGGTCAAATTTGTAAAAAAGGAAACATTCTGCTCTTATTAAAATAAATTATAACCTGCACAGTAGCTAAATAAATTTAATAAGAAATTACATTTCACCTATATTTCGGAATTCAATCTTTATTTATAAATGTGTCATTTTTATTGTTTTGAATAATTTTTCTTATAAGTTTCATTCACCCTGCAAGCGGTATGTATTTTCTATTAATCAGGAAGTAATGACTTTACTCATTTCGAAATTCTAATTACCATTTAATCTTGAAGTTGTAAGGAAAGTTGCAAGGAACATTCTTGGAACGGTCGCCGTCCTTCAATCTTCTTTCAATAATAAGAGTTACAAATAAAATTTCAAGATGGAAAAAATGTTTACTAAAGTCATTGGAAAAGGGATATGTAAAAACCCGATACATAAAGGTGAATCTCATTATCAGAATGAAATCAATAGCGTATTGAAGATAAAATGATTCACATATATTTATTCCAATATAAAATGTTTTATGTCCATAAAAGGAGTCAAATGGAAAAACAAAGAATTCATTCATTTCTTCTTCAATTTGACGAACCAGACAATCAAAAAGCTGTTTATCAAAACCTTTTTTTATTTCTTCTTTATTTTATTTTTCCGCTGCACTCTTTTTTCATGTTTTTGTGTTATTTTCGATGTTATTCGTAACTCACATTTCTATCCACCCATCTTCAATTTTTCCAGCGTTTATTTGGATATATTGTTGCCTCTACATTGAAAAGGGATTGTTATTCTAACTTTTGGGGAAGGGGGAGGGATTGAGAAAAAAGGGTTTGTTACTTGTGGTTCTGAAATCTACATTGCATCAAGACTTTCAAAAACTTATTTTTTATTATTATTTTTAATGATACATTATTATTCCAAGGTGTTTTAATGAAAACTGAAATTAGAGTTTCTGTATATCTATACAAAATGATTTTTCAAGTCTTACCCTCTTACAAAAAGTTTTTATACGTAAACAACCGTTGAATATAATATTCTAATTTTTTTATTTTGGAATAGCTGTGTTCTTAAATTTTTCAATTCAACATATTTTGCAAGTAATACGTATATATTGATTTTACATTCGATTGCTATCAAACTGGTGTCGGTGAAGAAAAAAATGTAAGAATTTCTTTGATTTCATGAATTTTATTAATGCTCAGTGCCATTTTGGTTTTACATTAAAGACATAAGTTATCAAGGATGCTCTCATTGCAAATTTACTGACGCGTTTTTATTAAAAATTTTATGAACGACTTTACAATATATTGAAACAACCACTTTCCAAATTTTAAAGCTGCTTTTTTAAAACCATTTGACAATACCATTTTAGTTCTCTTGTATTTTTGCTCCTTGATTTTATTAATCTTTTCCAAGTATTTAATTATTATTAGATAATTTTCAATAAAAAGTTTTATTGCTGTAATGAAACTCAAACCGTTTTCATAGTTTTACTAAATATCTAATCATGATTTTCTTCCATTGTTGAAAATTGAGGAAGCAATACCCATATTTATTATCTGAGCATTTTCCAGCAGGAATAAGAAAGTGAAATCACACTGGGCATGTATATATGCAATAGAAGATATGTTACCGAGACAGTTATATTTTTAATGGTACTGTGACGTCATAGGAGTCCGTTAAAATTGCTCATAATACGAAGTAAGCAGAACAATTGTAAAGCTATTAAAATAACACGAATTTAATGTCTTTCACAATTTGATACTTAAAATGTTTTATTGAGGAAATCATAAACATTGGGTTATGCTTTGGAGAGGAATAAGATACATCGAACTTTTACAGAACAAAATGTTAATGAGTTTTCCACGCAAAAAGAACATTCTGATAGAAGGAATTCTGTATGTTTTAACTTTCTTCTTGAAAATATATCTTATAAATAAACATCTATTCTCTCTTCCGCTCGTTTTATAATATGTGTTGAGTAAATAGGAGACATAAACACATTTGATACTCAAAGTGCATCAGAGATTTAATTGAAATTAAACATGGCTAATATGCTTAGGGTCTGACTAAGGCAAGGGCATACGGGGCAGTTGCCCCGTGCCCCCACATCAGCGGGGGCCCCCAAATCGAAAATAAAGTTTATTTCATATTTTCTTCTTTAATAAATGTTCTTCATTACTCATGTAGTGAAGCAGAGGAGGGGACCCAAAGAAGTTTTTTCCAGGGCCTCAAGCAGGCTAAGTCAGGCCCTGAATATGCTTGGTGAACAATCTGGTCATCAAAAGCGAATAAACATAATAAATTATTCGAAGATTATTCTTCTCCTAAAGAAATAATATATGAAATATTTCACATATTTTCCGATTTTTAAAAAAATGAAGTTCTCGGTTTTCATTAATTATGTTTTCTAGATTATTTTTTTTCGTATGTTAAGAATAGAGAAACTATTGTATAAAAAATTCGAGCTCTATACTTTGGCAAATTTCTATATTTCAGTCCACTATGATTTCGAAAAATATATTTTTAGCATTAAATTTATCTCTGTCTCTAAATGGAAGCACGACTATTTAAAACTGCTTTGAGTCAGACAGATGAAATCTCTTATACGGAAGTAGGTGAAACTCTGTAGATTCCTATCAAATTTTGAATAAAAACCATTCAAGGGAAGTATGTCTGTCTTGCTCTTTACATTTTGAAGTATCAATTACAAGCAAACTTGATACTTCAAAATGTAAAGAGCTAAGTAAGTTTTTGGCACACAGGTTTGGCATCTAAAATGTAGATTTTATTAGATTTTGAATGATCTTGCATGTAATACATTATATATGTTCGCATACCTGAAAGCAGTAGCTCATAAATGCAATGAAATTCGGTATGTGATAGTGTGATTGCAACTGTAGCTCTTATCAAATTTTAGCTACAATCAGCCTTAAATACATTTGTGCACGATAAATTCAGTTAAAATGTTAAAATGAAGATTCAACGCTTAGGATAATATTTTGTAACTGATAGTCGCCAAAGCCATGCCAGGCGTTCCAAACCTTAGTCAATGTCCACAATTTTATACGAAGAGAGAGGGATTACACTTTCATCGGAGAGTGCGCTTGGACACTTTAAGAAGACTATGTCCGCGGTTTTAAAATGATTTTATAGAAAGAAGCCAAATTCATACATCTTGTTCGTTTGGTGTTATAAAAATTCTTCAACAATTATGTTCATCTTGTAGCAACTTGATTTCTAACTCTTCAAATATTTAACCCAGAAACCTTGATTTTCAATAACCAACACAAATCAAACAGGATACTAAAATGTGAATTTATTATTGTATAATTTCTCTTTATTTGGAATTATTTCTCAATTGAAGTATAACACAAAAAATTATAATTCTATACATTTCAGACCATGACATTAAATACTACACATCGTTTATTCAGTTTATCAGTCGGTCAACTCCTCGACGGATTTAGTTCAACATTTCCTACATATATATTCTGCAAATGTTAAATCTATGAACCAAATTTCATCTGACTATCTTTCCTCATTTTATAGTTACCCTATTATCATATATTTGGGCAGCCGGGTACACTTCCTTTGAATGGAAAAATTTGATAGATTCCTAAGGATTTGGAGCGGAGTCTGTATACTTAATTTCTTCCCTTTCGATCTAATCATTTATGAGTCATCATGTTCACAGACAGCTATAAATATAATAACAAAAATATGTTTTTCGAACTCATTGATATCTGAAACATGGAAAATTGTAAAGATCTCTAGGTCGACATTTGTAATGATTGCAATACTTTGTCCTTATATACTTCGTGTACGAGAAATTAAAAGGCAAAAATGGATATTCATTAATTAATAGAAGCAAATAACAGTTTTCTGTAACATCTCTACATATCTTAATTCTTCTTGTTCCAGACCGGTCGTTTCCAAGACGAAACGTGCCCGAGTCCGGATGGAAGGCCCGGACGGCGGTTGGGCATGGGTCGTGGCATTCTCCGCCTGCATCATCAGCTTCATCATTGCCGGACTAGGCAGAATGTCCGGCATCTTATATGTGGCTTTCATAGAAACGTTCGGAGCTGATAGGAAAGCTGCTTCCACGCCTTTTAGTGTGCGTTCATCCACAAGAAATCTTCTTGGTGAGTTCACTTAGTTGATAATTGACCATTTACTTTCTTCATCGCATGAGGATATTTCGATCTATTCCTATTGTCAAGAAAACGATACAACTGTTTAGGACATAATTCCGTGACAGTGTAAACAGGAATGTTACTAGAAGCAATAATTTTTTTCATTCTCCATATTAAACTTAATTTTCATGTGTGGTATTAACTTGTAAATGTCTTTATGTTGTCCTCATGCCTGTAATCGCACATTCGGCTTCCCTTGTCCTGAAATGAGTTGGTTTGACGAGACGTTTAGCCCGGCAGGGTCTAATCCCCGGTAATGACAGACTGCAGGGTGCTTTGCCTTCAGTATCTCCCTGACCATCTCCGACAAGAGCTAGGAAAGAATTGGTTTCTGAAAGACTTGGATCTTCCGTCTCAGTCTGGGCTGTGGGGGATGCTACCTTTGAAAATTTTAAGCTCACTTTTAGTTTAACGATATTTAAATTAATTTAGATCATATTAATTTATTATTATAAATATTTGATTAAGAGAGAATTAAGAAGAGTAAATTCTTTTTTAATGGGGGAATACAGATTATGTTTAAAGGAGTATATTTATAATAATAAATTGGTTTTTTTTATTCTTGTGATTAGGGATATATTTAGGAATTTTCACTATTGCATCATTATCATTATTATCCATTTTATTAAAGAAGTTAGTCGCTATTCTTACTGAATTTTTTAAGGGGGAGGGATAGTCTAGGGATTTATACATATTAGTATTATGCCTGTACCACTTCATTTTACATATATTTCTAAATAAATTATTTTGTTGGAATGCTTTTAAGTTTGTCTTGGCAGTATATCCCCACACCGGACAGGCATATGGTAGTACTGGACGCAAATAGGCAGTGTAAACAAGTATTTTATTTTGCCTACTCATTTTGGACTCTTGTGAAATTAAGGGGAAGAATTTACAGGTTAGATCATTACTTTTACTTTTTGGAGGTGTACATGAAATAGGATTTCCAAGTTAATTTTTTTAGCAAATATTACTCCTAAATATTTACACTTCTTAGAGCACAGGATAATTTGGATTTTAATTTTAACTGGGGGGATTAGACTTACAATTATTTTTGGCAAAGAATAGGGCTTTGGTTTTTCCAACATTAATTTCGATTTTCCATTTAATGAACCATACTTCCAGAGATTTTAGATGTTTGTTTAGCTCTATTGTAATATAATTCGCTCTTTTATTTCTAGATAGTATTGACGTGTCATCAACGTACGCAAAATTGTTAAATTGTTTGGGGATGTCATTAATAAATAAAGGAAAAAGAATAGGTCCGAGTTTTAATCCTTGTGTCACTACAGCTTGGATGGGTTTTATTTCAGAATAAACATTTTTAATTCTAATTTTAAAGGATCTGTTAGTGAGATATGAAATGAATTTTAACTTGATGTGGGTTAGTCTTGTAACTAATGAGTTTGTAAATAAGACCAATTTGCCAAACTCTCTCTCTCTCTCTCCGTTCGTATTTATTAATAATTGAACGTGAATATAAGCGGCAGTGGTCTCACCAAACTTTCTCGCATACTTTCTAATGAAAGTGTTATCGCAGAGAGTGCCTTCCGTGGCATTGGCGTATAATAGTCATGAAATATTAACCTTTGATTTGAATTCAGCATTTTTATGGAATCTATCTTTCCATTCTTGGATGGAGTTTTGGCCTTCATTTCCTGGCATGCGATTATAGTATCAGGTAATCGAATTTTTGCTCTAAACGCACTGATTAAGACAAATATTTGACACAAAATTACACTTGTAATCATAAAATGCCATACTAAATTCGATAAAAGTCATAACGCTTTCGAGTTATCGTTTTTCTGAAAATACAGACCGAGAGACGGTCAAACCTTGTCTGATTTAGCTCAAGCTTTGATACGTGTCTACGCTATAGACGTTAAATCTGTGTAGCGAATTTTATTTATCAAGCTCTTTTCGTTTTGCAATTAATTTATATTCGAACAGGCCGACAGGCAGACTTCCTGTACGGATTTTGGTCCAAATTTGATAAAAAAATATATATATAAATTTGGTATAAAAACCTTATACAAAAAAAATCATTCCTCTAGAGTAAAGCGTTTTTGAGTTATATTTATAACAAACAGTTAGATAGACAGACATTTTCCAAAAATGTGTTTTTTAAACTTAGGGTTGTCTAAAACGTGGAGATTCTTTAAAAACTCGAGTTCGAATTTTTTGTCGATTATAATACTTTCTCTATACTACATATACCAGAAAAATAAAAAAGCTGTTATCTCCTAAATGCCAAAAGTTTCTAGTAAGTAGATGTCAAGGTATTTGAGGGCTAGAATGAAGGTGGTTCTATTATTTTTCTTGACAAAAGCTTGAGTTAAAAGAAATAAATGAAATATTGGATTGGACAATTTAAAAGTACACAGTTTTCCAGAGCACACAATATTTGTGCATTTTAACAGCATGTGAGGTATTTCATCTATTTCATTTCAATTTATGCACAAAGAGTTGGTAGAAAAATAGAATCAATGCAGTGCGTCTAGTACTATGGTAATTTCACCATTTACTTATAATTGTACCAGTATAGTATTCGAAAATTATTACATATGTAATTATGTTTCTTTTTAGGTCATGCTAACAGTTTCGGTTAAGGACATTTTATTCCTTTCGGACAATTATAAGGTTCTACTTCACTCAAAATTTCACTTTCTTTTCGCCAAAAAATGTTGATGATATCGTGTCAGAGCTACAAAGAAAAGAGGGGTGCAGTAGCTTTGGAGGGTAAAGACCCCTGAGCACACGAGAGCAGAAGTCTAACTTCTAAACCATATGAATTTGACACACACACTTGCTTGCACACCCCCTTTTTACAGAGGGGCTCTTTCTCACATCTCACATATAGAACACAAAGTAAAGAACAACCATGCCAGAACCAGGACTCGGACCTGGGACACACGGATCAGGGGGAAGGTCAGGATGCCGTTGCCTAAGCATACTCTGTTAGTTTAATATATCTGCTGTATTCTGGTTTGAGTTCCATTTAGTGGTTATTGTAATATCTGGGAAAATTCCAATCGAATCTGCAGAGATAATCTATAAATAGAGAAAATTCTGTCTTTGCGAGAGCATCTGCTTTTTTGTTCTGTTAGATTTTTAAATGACTAGGAACTTGGGGGGGGGGAGAAATTTTTTTGTTCAGTTTTTCTCAGAAATTATTAATTTTTAAACAGAGTAGCTGAATGCTTTTAGGCGGATAAAAAGTATTATTTCTGAAGTAAGTAAAGATCGAATAACAGTCCGAGAGCATTAAAATGTCATTATCTAGAACTGTTAGCATAATCAAAGTCTGGAAAATTTCTAAGACTGCAGTTGTGAATAAACGCACTTAATGTATAGATTCATAACTTTTAAATTAAAGAGCCAGTAAGTAATATTTGCTTGTATTTTATAAAGTTACTTGTAAGAATTAGTTGACGATAATAAACAAGAAAATTTATTAAGATATTACATAATGGACTTCTTTCATTGAAGAATTTCTGATCAGGCAGATTAAGCAGCTGTTTAGGGTCGATGGGCAGAGGACTGCCGGAGGCAGGTAGATTAAATAATTGCTAAAAAATTTTTGTTTTATATTGTAAATTACCGATAAAAGTGATATTATACTTAAACTAATTGAACAGAATGGAAAGAACTTGAAGAAAATTTTTCACATTCTTCATTTTAAATGCAAATTTTGAATCAATGCAACTTTTAAACAACATTTTTCTAATCGGTTAGTCAAAAAAAAAGATTAATGGATATTCAACGTTTCTTTCATAGCAACGAAAAATCATGTTTCTTCTTAGTATAATAATTTGAAAATAGATGGTGCTAGTATCAGATTTCAATAATACCAGTTTTGACAGAAATAACTTCTTCAAATGTATTCATAAAATTGAGCAGACATAATTATTTTTCCTTATTGCAAGCAAAAATGGGAGGCTAATCTTTAGATACTTTTTCAGTATTTTCAAGCAGAGAACATAGCTTTAGTTTTTAGTCTGATTTGAAACACTGAACCTTTATAAATGTTGTATTTAAACGAAATATAGATTAAAAAATTCCCTGAAGAAACATCAGGAATTTTTCTGAAAAATGCATGCCATTAAGAGAATTTATCAACCACTTAAAATTTTATGCATACACGTTTATGTACTCAAATATTGAAATTCAGCAGTTCGCTTTTAATGATAGTTATCAGAGAAGTCATCAAATAAAAACGAATATCCATTCTTTTGCTTAAAAAAAATTCCTTTCGCAGAATACTCCAAATTCAATATTTTCTTTAACAGAGAAAAATAACGATTTTATTACTCGCAGCTGGTGAAATCAAACCTTCCAGTATCTCGTTCAAGGTTATTGTAAGAGAAAGCCTCAGATATGCGTGCGACTGGCAGCCACATATGTGATTCATTCAAATGAAATGAAAAGCTTGATCCTAAAGTTCAAATCTTCAAAATCTGAAGTTTAAATCTGAAGTCAAATCTGAAATTTATAATCTTTCTTCCTAAAATAGCATTTAATTTCGAGATTTACGGGGAATCATGGTAGAAGCGGAGTGAACATCTGCTATTCAAACTAAATACTTCAAGTTGAAATTCATTCAAAGTAAATTTGAAGTAATTTGAATAGAATGTGATTTAATTTAACATTTTATGGATTAAAGATTTAGCATTTTATGAATTTTTCAGATTTTGAAAAAGGGACAGTGTGAAAATCGGAATAAGATATTAAACACAAACATATTCATAAAAATTGCTTGTAAAAAGATATTCTTTTCTCGATGACAATCCAAAATATATAAATAAAAATTTAGAAGTTTTTTAAATCGAAGCATTATAAAAATTATTAATAGCGTTAATCATGTTTAACAATATTAAAAAAGTTTTTTTTTTAAATAGAAAATATTTTTTTTAACTTTTGCAGTTTAAATAGTCCAATCAAATTCTATTTTTCCCTAGGGAAAAATATGTACCAGCTATTTTATTCATTTAAGTTGTTGAGCAATCTGTACAGAGTTGGCCTCTGAGTTTTACCTTTAGTGTTACAAGATAAAGATTATATTACGTTTTCGAGTTTAAATAAAACACTATTAAACTTAGAGGAAAAATATATAAGAGTCCTTTAAAAATTTATCTCAATTATAAAGTCCTAAAAACTTAACTATAAAACGTACTGATATAATAATTAAATCTTAGCAAATTTGAAATAAATAAAAATTTGGAAAAAGCATTTTTTTCATATGAGATAATTTTTAAAAATTCTATTTAAGTGCATGTTTTATAGAAGGGAATGACTAGTAAAAGTTTAAGATAGATATTCGCATTATTTTTTGAAAATTCAACTTTGTTGGGAATAAAAACTAAAAGTATCGAAAAATAGCTATAAATACTTTTTTTATCAGTAGGAATCTGAGAAAAGAAAAAAAAATGTATAAAGAATCAGCGCAAAAATTTTAAAGGAAAGTTAGTAAAATCAAATTTGAAGATTGCTTAGTTGATACAAACATGGGCTTATTATCTTTCCCAACAACATTAATTTCGGTTTATATTCTGTTTCGACTTGGTTTTATTGAGAAATGTGGCAAATATGAAACCATTTCATTTGGAAAATTCGATTCATACACTTACACTTTTTGGTATTCATAATTTAAAAAAGATACTCCAATGTGTTAATTCTGATATTTATAATTCTATCAAAATGATTCTAACCATAGATTGTGTTGAAATATTGAAAAGCGTTTGCTTGACAAAAATGATTCAAAACAGGTTAGAAAGATAATTAAGGGGAAAACCTTTAATGAAACAAAACTATATATATATAAAAAATCAAGAAGCGAACAATACATTAGCTTTACATAACTTTTTTGCTTTATTTTAAGGCAAAATTTAGATAACACGCGCTTAAATAGAAAACAAATAAAATTGCTATGGCCTAAATAAAGTTAATAGCCCTTCACATCTCACTAAACATCGATTCTATCAATTTGAAATTTACAAAAAAATTAGGGAAAAATTCCTGAATTTTGAATTTAAAATTGAAAGATCCCACTGTTATTAAATATAGGAATGACTTTAAATGATATTTTCAAGCTTTTATATAAATTTCTTTATTCCAAAAGCTTGAACATGCTTTTTTGAAAAATTTGTCAAAAAATGATAGCGGTATATCCTCCTCTATAAAATGGCAAAGGCATAAATTATGAAGTTCCATCATTAAGATGTAAAATTTTCACCTTTTAATGCAAAAAATATCTTAAAATAAGTCTTAAGAAAAGAAAAATAAAGTATAGGAGACACAGATTTTAAAAATTAATAATACGTTCGAAAAATGTGTTATTTATTTGCATTAAATATTACTTAGAAATTTTCCAGAAAAG
>JAPMOR010121157.1:49041-69768 GCA_026543865.1 Argiope aurantia | reverse complement strand
TATATATATATATATATATATATATAAAAGTATAAAAATCAATTTAATAGGAAAAACAAATAAACCCAATAAAAAATATGAAATAAAAGAATCCGGCCTGAAGACTTTTTCAAGGGTCACCCTCAGGCAGGGATTCAGAAGAAGGGATTTTTTCTGTTAAGGAAAATCAGACAATTAAGTCTAATAATGATTCCTTCGTGACCCGAAAATCCCCTGAAATTAGGCCCAAGAGATATACCATTTTAACAGAAAGGAAAACACAAAACGACAAATTAGAAGAAATTTTGTTTTCGTTTTCATTTTAGTTTCGTTTTCAAACTTTTTATTACTTTTGTTTGGTTTTACATTTGTTTGTTTATATATATATATATATATATATATATTGAAAGTTTTAGTTTGAAAAATTAACACTCTAATGGAAAATATTTTCCCCCTTTCTAAGATGTGGTAGTTTTTCAAAAGACGAATTCGGATTAGAGTTTAGTTTGAAACTATATATTGCTTATACGAGAAAAAAGCTGGGGAATTAAGAAGAGGAAGGTGAAGTGGTCAGCCAATAAGATAAGATAACCGTATTGATAAGAAACCCGATCTCTCGATTGTGGTAACTGGCCTCCCACAGCTGGGAGAGAAGGGGGGAGGGTGAAAAAGGCTCGTTTCTTTTTACAAACTTGATCCTATGAAGCTCATACTTTTTGAAGTAAACTTTTGTGGAATAGAGATAAATTTTAGAGAAGCCATACTCAGAGTTATAGCCTTCTGGATGATGAAAGAAAATGTAGCCGTGATATAAAGCCATAAATCAATTTATTTTGAACTTGAGGCTTATAGGATTAACGATAAGTTTAATGTTCAAAAAATATTATTAATGATTCCAAATCATGACTACTAGAGAAAGGCATGGCACAATTCTATTTGTGAAAATTTGAAAGCAAAAAGAATACGGAAGAGGGAACTGACAATTTTGGGCTAATCTGAAAGAAGATTCTGCGTTTCAGATGTGAAATTAAAACTGAAATTAAAGAATTACTTCATCAGCAGTTTAAAACAATTAAAATCACATTTATTTGGATCTGAGAGGTATAAGAAAACAACGCTACTGAAATTTTAAAGTTTTCTTCTTCTTCTTTTTTATGCTGAATTAAAATAGAAGATAAGAGTTAATTTTGAAAAGGCAGATAATCTGAATTATTACAGTTTTAAAAGAACTTTCTGAATTGCATACTTTTCATACAAATGCGTTTTTCCAAACGGCTAATGAATTAAAATTAATCTGCATTCATATATAAAATTAAAACTCGATTTACGAAAATTTTATCGGTATTAATTCTGAGATTGCTGCTTTTCAAATTTGAAGATGAAATCTGCAATATACTCTATGTGTTAGAAACATACTTCATTTTGTGGTAGTACAGCATTTTTCATAAATACTATTTTGTAAAATGTGCATTTTTTCATGTAGGTCCAATGTGAATGAAATCTGCAATATCCCAATGTGATTGCAATATAATTCATTTTGTGTTTGTATTGCATTTTTCATAAATGCGCTTTTGTAAAATGTTAATGTCTTCATGTAGGACAATACGGATAAAATCGGCAATATCCTCAATGTGAGAGCAACATAATTCATTCTGTGTTAATATAGCATTTTTCAAAATACTATTTTGTAAAGTGTGAATTCCTTAATATAGGTCCAATTGTCGGTATTTTGGGTCAGAAATATGGCGTTAGGGCAGTCACCATAACAGGCGGAGTCCTTTCAACTGTAAGCGCCGCCATCTGTTTCTTTGCACCGGATATCATCTGGATCACCATCCTCTGGGGTGTGCTGAATGGTGAGCGAAAAAGGAACTTTGATTTATTGAATTTCAGTGAACTAGATATATGATAAAAAATGCACTAACAAAAATTAGCATAGATTTTATTGGATAAATTCTCGTTGTATATATAGTATATATGGAATAAATATATATACATATATAGAATCGATCTAGAAATATTTATACAAGTACACACTTAAAACAACTTTATTATTTAATTAGTGAATATCTATCGACGACATGTTGCATTTAAAGAATATTTAATATACTCGTTTATACAAAGATTTAAAAGCAAAGTGTTTAAATGCCAAATCTTTCAATTGCACTTGTGGAAAAATAGAAACCATAACAAATATGCGCGCAATAAGGAAAAGCTCATGCGCACTAGCAAATAGAACAAAGCTTTATGTGGGACCTATAGTGATGAATCAATCAGAGATAAGAAACAAAGTGTTGAACATATAGTAAACTCCCAAAACTAAAACTTTGTTATCGACTAACTAATAATCTAAGTGTTTATATTTTGTATGTAATATGGTATAATTTGAATTATGGTATAATTTGAATGCCTGATGGGAATGCTATAAATAATATATTTTAAAATATTGTCCGGTTTCATAAAAATCGAAACAACTTAACTCTGTCAATAATGAAACGCCCGAAAGACCATTTCCAGTAAATCGCTCAAATATCCGGGTGAAATTTTCACCCCCTTTTTTTAAGTGATATTAACTGAATACCTGAGAGTCTTGCTTTAATATATTAGCTAAAATCATTTCATCAGGCTCATATAGTCATTAGCTAAGCAGAGTTATATTTTGGATAACATCTACTAAAAAAAAACTTAAAAACTCAATGTAGTTTTTTAAGGGAGGTGAGAAATTTCTTTTATCTTTGAAAGAGAAAAATGACTTTTCAATATTGAGGTCACACAACTCCGATGCTCTTAAGAATAACAGAAATTTAATGACAATTCTTTTCTAAATCAATGACCCTTTAGTGCGATAAACATTAACAGTCTTAATTATTTTTTTACAGGCATAGGAACCGCTCTAACGGTCACGTTACCACAAGTAGTCATTGGACAGTATTTTGTTAAACACGCCACCACCGCTTCTGGATTGGCGTTTTCTGGAGGATGCGTTGGATCATTTTTGTTTCCAGTGCTTTTGGAACAGCTGCTCTGGACCTATGGAATGCAAGGCACCTTCCTGATTGTAGGTGCAATTATTATGCACACTATACCGGCTGCCATGATACTGAGAAAACCTCCATGGCTGAAAAAGTCCCAAAATAGTGAGGAAACAGAATTCAAAAAATCGTTAAAGAGAAAATCTGTAAAAGAAAAATCATCAAATATGAATGGTGAAAATGAAGAATTATTTTTGCAGAACGGTGACTTACCGAAAAAGGATATAGTTAAGAAGTACTCTGAGAGCTTTCCAGATATTCAGTTCCTAAAACAAAATAAAGAACTGGTGTTAGAAATACTTACAACACAGGTTGCTGGAGATAATTTTTATTTAGAAATTAACCGGAATGAGCCTGTGCCTTCATCTGATATTTATATAAATCAATTGGAAGATATTTATAATTGCCTTCAGAATTCTAGAGAAAAATGGCAGTTTTATCAAAATTTAAAGCTTTCTAAAATCAGACTTTACTGTGATATGCTTGACATAAAGGATGATGGTAATTCACCTTACAATCATAAAAGCCAAAGTTTCCAGCTGGGAAAATGTTTGGATTTTGACACAAGTGACTTAATGAAAACGAGCTCTGTACCTGACATTACAGACAAAAAAATAAAAGAATTCGATGAAAATTCTCTTCTAATGAAGCTAAAATATATTAATGATGCACAATCAGATATTTTATCTACTTTATCCCAAGAAAAGAAAACTAATGCAACGAAAGCCATACAAGAGCTTCAAAAGCTTTACAATGCTTATACAACTTTGAGCAGCTACGAAAAGAAAAGATCCGAAAAGAAACAAGTCAGTGTCTTGAGAGAAGCAGTATCTTCATTGGAAACTATTGCTGTCAAAGAAGAAGATTTACGTTCTAACTCCTTTCTAACACACATTATTACTGCAATGAAAATTTACAAGAAACCCTTGTTCCTCCTTATATGCCTTTGCCGTGCCGTCCACTTCATAACCTTCGTTCCCGTCATAACCGCTGTTGTCGACTTCATAATGGATAAAGGCCTTGTTGAAGCAGATGGTAAATATGCCATTGCTGCCCTTTCTTTGGGTGACTTGCTAGGGCGACTGTGCCTTGGATGGGTTACTGATCGTGGCTATATGTCTTTGCCGAGGTACATGCTGGTCATCATGATTCTTCAGGGCATCTGCACTGCTTCCTTGGCTTGGATGAATTCGAAAGCCACGCTGTTTATCATGCTGGCTGTATTTGGCATGTTTCAAGGTTCCCTCTTTGTCCGCCACAATGTGTTAGTATCAAAATATTTTGAGCGACATGAACAATCTATTGCAATGGGCTGCATGAATTTCTTCTCAGGTCTTCTGGGATTTGCATTACCAGCATATATAGGTAAGTTTGGTGAGATCTGATATTAATTTACATGTCCATGCAATTTTAGATTTCTATCATAAATTAAAGTTGGTGGATATTTCATCACGTACTTACTTAATCATATTGAATAGCATGATTCATTTCAGTTTATTGGACAGTCATGCAGTTTAAATATTTTTTCTTTTTAGTATATGAATCTTCAGTATTTTATATTCCGTTTTAGTTTATATTATTTGAAGTATTATACTTGTTAAAGCAAATTTGTTTTGATGTTTTTTATTCTTATGTAAGATGTATTAATATTTATTAGTAATAATGACGAATATTTGGCAAACTGTTAGTATGTACACAATATTAAAATATCCGAATTGCCAGTGATGGATGTGATAATACTATTTATTGATATAAAAATCTGATTCAACCATCGATGTGAACTCAAAATGTTTTTCAGGGTTTGATTATAACTTCAACATGAGAATTCAATCGATAAAATACCGGATTCGATATGCCCAATCCGGTTAACTTGGAGATCAAGAATCGGCTGATAATGAGACAAACGTAGTTTTCTATACAGAACTCTTGTGAATACATTTTCGAATTAAAGAACTCCCAAGGAATCCCTACATCACCCAACCACTTTAAAGATAAAGCTTTCCTTTTTCCAAATCCTTAAAATGGTAATACATGAGCAGACAAAGAAAAAGAAAAGAGTCATGCTTTAAAGTAATAAACCTTTAACCATAGGGGAAAAGCGAATGCGCTCAGCGCATTTGGAATTAGCTTGCACTAAGAAAGAGCTTGCATTAAGTGCATGATGAATTGCGTAAATGAGATGAAAAGTTTAAAGAACAGTTTTTTTTCTTTATTTTATTTTATTAATTTTTTGCTTGAATTATAGAATCGCTGTAATTATTGTACGCCTCATATCACTGTAATTGGGCTTATTCAGTGGAAAGAGTTCGAAATTGTGAAAATCGCAATTGCGGCTTAGTAATGATGACTCTATTTCTATATTTATAGCATATACTTATGGTAAAGTGTAATTCAGGACAATTATCATAAATAGCACACTAAATATAAAATATTGAAGAATTAAGAAAAAACGATGGCAATTTTTTAAAATTCTTTCAAGAGCTTTACAAGACTTAAGATTTAATGTGTGATTGGCATAATAGTTATTTGGAACATATATCTAAAAATAGCGATGACAAAAATATTTGCTAATTCAAAAAATCATGGATTATTATTAAGGGAAAACCAAATTAATAACTAGGTGTTTGTCTGATTCTCATGGTGAAAATTATGGGCTAGATTACAAAGACAATTCCCTAAACTTGATATTTAAATACTTAGATTAAAAGAGTAATTCCAACTTCATATCTTCAAATATTTAAAGTAATTATATATTTATATTTTTTTTTCAGGATATTTCAGGGATACTATTGGAAGCTACGATTACATAATGTACATAAATGGTGCCATTGGGATTTTCGTGGGGCTTCTATGGGCCCTTGAACCATATTTCCAACAAAAGTTTCAAAACAAGTCTGAACCGGTTGCAGTTTGAAGAGTTGAAATGATTATTTATGCTTCTGAATTATGACCATCGGGTCGCTGTAATTTCATTCCGAGCAGTAGGACTTTGAAACAAAATGTTGCAGCAAAAGGAAACAAAGTGTTCTGCGCAAAACAGTTTGTCTCTTTAATATGTCCTGAACGTTCCTTTGCATTTTGATCGCTTAAGGTGTTAACAGTTATATATTTTTTTCATGTAAAATGTGAAAGTAATGCTGTTTTTGATTTAAAAAATGATCTCTTCAAATATGTTTGCTCTGTAATTAATTAATGAGTTTCTGCTAAAAAGGGAGATATTTGTACAAAAGTTGAATGAATATATTTAATAATTTTCTTCTCGAAGATTTAAGCATTTCAACAATAAAATCTGGTGAAATAAACTTATACTAGATATGGGTTTCTATTAGAATGTTACTTCAGTTTTCATAATATATTTTTTTGCTTTCAAATTTCTCAAACATTAAAAAAAAATCGCACTCTTAATTTTCATTAAATGTGAATTATTTTTTATGAAATTTGTAAACAAATTTAATTGGATTTTTAATTTTTTTAATAATTTTAAAAGTTTTATTATCTGTACATTCTAGACTAAAGGTTTCGATTTAAAACTGAACATAATATTGATAAACAATTTTAAAAGAGTCATCCGCTTTAAGTAGAAAATAAATTGTGATATCGCAGCTTTATAAGGAAGAATAAAATATTGTGTATCTTATATTTCAAATGATAAAAAGTTTTGAAGTCTAGATGTAAATTAAAATACAGTGAAAAAATTTTGGATGATTTGTTTATGATAAAATCTCGTCTATGTGAGCATAAGTTATACAGTTTTCAACATACTTTTTAGCATAAAAAATCTATTTATATTATTATTATTTGTTCAAATTCTTTTCAGAACACAGTCTTTTAAAATCATTATAAAAATTTTATATTTTAAAATTATTTTAAAGCTGAAAAAATTGTGAAAATAAATTACAATCGAGTGTAGATCATAATTTTTATTGTATATTTAATATTGTATACAAATCAAAGAATTTCTGATCTTTTAAGGTCATAAATTATTACTAAATATGTAAGCAATATTTGTCTTACTGTGTTATTTTTAGTTGAAATTGTATTATGCATTTGTGAATGTCTCAAGATAAATCTGTGATAGCTTTTATAATATTTCTTTGGTAGCATTAAAAACATTCATTACATTTAATATCATTATGTTTTAGGTTCATAATGCTTAAAATGTTTTTATGTCATTTATATTATAAAAAAATGACATTCGCATGCTATTTTATGCTTTTATTTATCCTTTGCATTGGAAAAAAAATTTACATCAGGGGTTTTTTTTTCAGTTTCATCTAAGCGTTACAATTTTAGAAGTGTAATCTCGATTTTTAAAAGTTTCATTTAGAAATGTAAGAATAGTATTCTTTCGATTACGTTTTTTGCTAATTTATTTATTAAGGATGATTGATCAACCACAAATTTATTTTTGTTTTCAGTTAACGATTAAGTTATACATTCATTGTTTCCTTACGATTTTATGAATAGAAGGTACACTGTTTATACTTAGCAATTCTGTGAAGTGCATGAAATTGAAAAACTAGAGAAGTACTGATATTTATCAGTGATGCTAGATTCTTTTTGTAGTTTTCGATACAAAATCATAAGGGATTTTAGTAAGACATAAAAACAGGGTGCGTGTTCTCACCAAGTTGGCAAAATCGTGCCAAACATTCAAATTTTGTCCAAAACATACTATTTTGATAACCACAAGAAATGGAAGCAAATGCTATAAGATTTGCACTAATAAATATCACGGTTACTACAATTAGCGAGAAATGTTCAAAAAATTTCAAATTTGACAATCGCACCTTATTTTTATGTCGAGCCGTAATTTTTTGAGAAATAATATTATTTGGATAATAATATTAATAATAAATAAAATGTGATGAATAAAAATTTCCATAGATAATATCTTTGGATACACTAAATAAGTATTCTACTGTGATTTGTATTAATGAATGATGGAGAGTATTAGTTGATGTATATAAAACTTTTGTTTGTATTTCTTATTGCTAGATGAAAGTATTATTTTCATAAAGAGCATTTTAGTTTCATAATGAGTGTTATTCTTTTATAACATTGGAAATGTACATTGCTTCTTTTAATTTATATATATATTTAAAATTAAATATTTATATAAAAGAATTCTCTCAATACACGAAGAAAGAAGCGCTTGCTTAAAATATATCCGTAGATGACAAAAGACTTTACTTTCACGCAATAAAAATTTACATCTACAATAATTATTTTTACCTGACTTTCAAACAGATTTTCTATTGAAACGAGAAAGCAATGTTTTGAATGGTATAGTAGTCCACGTTTTCTTCAATCATAAAAATGAGTAAAGAAAAACAGAATATTTTAAATTTTTAATAATCAAAGTGATAAGTATGTGATATGAGAAAAAAATTGGAAACATTTAAGATTAACAAGTGGTGTCTCGCTAAGTATGTCAAAATCTTGCTAATCGCTCAAAACTCCGCCATATTGGATGGCTACCAAGAGTGGTGATAGCTTTTAGAGTTGCAACAAAAAATTGTCAGTATCACATTTGGTGAGAAATCACCCTGAAATAAATCATCTTTGAAAACGGTACTTAATCTTAAGTCTAACTAAATATATATTTTACTTGTAAATGGATTTACAATCAAAATATTTATTTCAATGAAAATAGTAACAATTTATGATTAATTCTGTAATTAAAGTTTAAGAAAATTTATTTTAAATCGAATTAATTACCTGATCTTTAAAAGCAGTAACATTTCCAATGTTATTTATTCAGTATGTGCATTGAAGTATTAATGTGCTGTATTTCAGTATGTGTTGAGCACATAGGATATCTTTTAGCTGCTGTGCAGCTAACTTTTATATTATTTATAAAAATAAAAAATGTTCTAAATTTGGAAGAATTAGGATGGAAATTTTCGAATTCTAATCTTTACTGAATTATACCGATATCAACGTTGTAAAAAATCTCGATTTGTATTCATTATCTATAATATAACCCTTTATACATTTTGTAATTACTATTTAATGGGTCAACTTTTATAATACTTTATTATTTATAAAAACCTTTTACAAAATGTGAATGATAAACTAAAAATCAGTAAAAATAGAACTGATCTATAAACATTTTGAAATTTTCGATACTAAACGTACAGCCCTTCGAATTCGTATCTCTTTTCAAAGTTAGCCCAAAAGGGCTTTTTATTTCTTAAAATATTAAAAATTTACTGATTTGCAGATTTCTTAAAATACTAAAGATTTACTGATTTCAAGATTTCTTAAAATATTAAAAATTTACTGATTTGCAGATTTCTTAAAATATTAAAGATTTACTGATATGTGTTACATGGTAAAAGATAATGTTAATATATATCATTTCATAAAAACAAAAAAATGGAAATTTAATACAATTATATTTAAGAAATACGGTTTCCAATTATTTGTATAAAAATAATGGAAATAATCCCCATTAATTATTCTAAAAAAAGCAACTGCAAAATTTACTAGCTATTGGCTACATATTACTAAAATATTAGAGGATTGATTTATCCTGCACAGTTGTTGTTTTATTTACTGCATAAATAGTTACAAAGTACTCATTTCGTAAACCAAATACGTAATATTTTAAAATCTATTTGATAGAATTTATTTTGTAGAAGAATATATTAGATTATGATTGGCACTCAATATTCCAAAGATGATGAAATCAAGTGATATTATTAGCAATTTATTTTTAGCAATTAATGTCAAAGTTTTCTATTTTAGTAAGGATATTGATTAAAATATCAATTGTATCGAATAGAAATACTTTTGAGATAGCTTTAATAAATATTTTGTTTCTGTTCCGCCTATTGTCTGATTTTTTTCTATCAAAAAAGACATTTTCTTAAATGAAAAACTCTTTAAAATTATAAAGACAAGAAGAAAAAAAACAAAAGATAATTTTTTTCAACCGAGACGTGGTTCAGGATGGCATGTAAAAAGTTATCAAACTAAAACATGTGAAGTCAAAATAGACATATATAAGCCATATGCACATTGGCGTAGCAAGGTACGGTGACATCAGGTACGGCGTTTTTACTTGTCACCTCCATCTCAAGTCCACCCAAGTAATAAAATAAAATTTATTGAGAAAGCTATTATTTTTATCCAGCTATTTAAGTAAAGATAAACCTTTGTCAAACGTAACTAGTGCCATCATATAAATGTTAAATGAGTGCCTTTATGTAATGATGATTTTAAAGGAAAATTGGTTACAGTTAACACTTGAAGTTTTATTGGTATAAAAATAATATTAAAAAAAACGTGTTGCCTAATTTTTTTTAATATGCGCTTTGATAAAATGGCCTCTCAAGCACCTTTATAAAAAAATTATGTATACATTTAAATTATTAAAAAATCATTTTAAGTAAAGTGAAATAATATACTAAATACATATGAAAATAAACCTCACTATCATCCCACAGTTAGAAACAAATTCATCTAAGTATTTGAAAATATGTAGATAAAAAGAAATGAGTTTTGTAGAAATGGAAATAAATATATAATATTTTAATTTAATTATTTACTGACGTTAACTTATATTAGCCCCTCAAATCTATTTTTGCAAACGTTAATAAAGCATACAATATACATATGATAAATAAATAAACTGATACGTTTTTGAACAAAATAATTTCAACATTTAGCAGGAGTTAAATTATAGCAATTAAACTTTTCGAGTTTTAAAATTAGGAAATTAATTATTGACTTGCTTAATTAAATTTATATTTAATCTTTGTAAAATATAGCTTTCAACGGACATGGTTGCAAATTCTGGCAATCCGTCTTGAGCCATAATAGATCCCAGTATTTTTTAAGTATATTTAGTTTCAAAAATGATTTCTATGTTGTAACTACTGAACATTATAAATGGCAGGAAAAGAGAGAATTAATATGTTGAGAACTTTATAACTTTTGACTTTCAAATACAATGTAAAAGTACAATTTCTCCAAAATTTTCCAAAAATTGTAATTCAGACATATGTTTTATACAATTTATGTCGTTATATAAGTTCTATACAATTTATGTCGTTTTAATTTAATACTTCGTCAAATTTTGGGCATAACTTCCTCTGATCTGTTTCAAAATATTTATTAAAATCAGAAATATCTTTAGAAGTTGAAAACATTCTGCATCAGAAGATAGGAGATCAACACTTGAACGTAAAGAAAATATCGCAGCGTCCCATCCCACCAGAAAGAAATACTTTTAAGTTATTTTTTTCATTTTGTGCAGGTTTCGCTTTCGTAAGCAAAATGGTATTTTTTTCCGAGGCCTTAATGTTTCTTGACTTTTTAAAACCTGCTCCAAAATCTAAAGCAGATGCTAGTTCTTAATTATCCATGAGCATATCATTGAAACTTTTATCAGATATTAAAATAAATCTTTTATTATAACCTTCATAAAACATTAAACATTTATATAAATATATAATATATTTTTATAAGATATTTAAATATTTCTTGGGTTTTATAATTGATATAAAGTCCGAGAAACATTAAGAACTTTAGCTTGAAAATGAATAACTTTTTATGCCATAAAGCTAAAATAAATATCAGATTAAATTTTATAATACATTTTCTCTCTGATGATATGGCTTGGTTTTTTCTTTTTGGTAGTGTTATTAAATTATTTTTTTATTACACCAAAGAGGGCATCAAAATCCTTTCCTAAATTAAATTTCAATGGTAATGAACCGCAACTATTTAAGCTTGAGTTCCATTAATACCTATACAAATATAATAGGATCAGATCTTGCGATCATTTCTATATACTTTAAAAAATCATTATTCCTTTCAAATAATTTGTTACTGAAACTACAGCCTTTTTATTCAGTTAAAATCCAAATGACATAAATAATTCTTTCAAGAATGTTGTGTCAATGCTTAATGTCTCTTAATAAATTTTGAAATTCCGTGTCAACAGCTTTATTCTCTTTCATAATCGTTGTAAGAAATTGTACCAAAGAAGAAATTCCCGAAATGCATTTTATTTTTCATGAAACTTTAAGTTGTCTCTTAAGTTAATAATAATAATAATTAAGTTAATAAAGTTTTAATAAATAAAGAAATACTCAATTTTACATTACTGAAATCGTTACATGATATGTAAATGAACTTGCATTAATTTTTATATGCAAAATAACAATAATAAAAATCAATTATAAAAAATCAAAAAGGACAAAATTATTAGGATTGAAAAACTTAGTAATATAATGAATAAGCAATTTGTCTTTGTCGACGACCTTTACTCTCATATACGCAATTGGCATCATGTATTTTAATGTTTAAAAACCCTCTAATAAGATAAGAATTTTTTCGGTTTAGACAGGCACCGAGGCGGTTGGCTTGTTTCAATGAGCATTAGAATTTTGCAATTATCATAGATATTATGAGAAATTAAATTTGGTTTTATGAAGGGATTTTTTTTCCCGTTTGGAGTTTTTTAAAAGTGTTAAACTTGGTACTTTGTTTTTAATTCAGCACTGCACGACATTGCAAGTGTTAAGGCCATAATGCTAACTTTGTGAACAAATTTTTATGAATGAAACTATTTAATTAATTAAATATCTGTCAATATAAAAATAGTTTTTTGTCTATTTTGAAAATTTATCAAAATGTGAAAAAAAATGTTTTAGTTATTCACTTTCATCTCATTAGTCATTCAATTTCTCGCATTAAAAGCAAAACAAAAGCAAACCGAAAGAAGGAACCATTTTTATTTTGAAAAGAATAGATAATGACATGAATCGATAACATAAAATTTTAGCTTGTCTTTCCAATCTGTTTATATTTTGAAAGAAACTTCAGTTAATAAAAATTAATATTCCAGACAAAAAATCTGATAGTTTTTACATTTAAAATTAAATGGAATTTTTAAAGATAAGGAGATTTGTTTCCGTTTTTGTTAGTAAAAATTAAAAAAAAAATTAATTACATATTTTTTCCTCTTTAAAAATGTATTTAATATTGGAACAAATTATTGGAGAAAAAAAAAGAAAGAGATTCTTTTTGATTCGAATGTTTCAATTTCTGCAATATATTCTCGTGACAAAAATTAGATGGCACCACGAACTACTTGAAAACGCTATAAAAAATAAGCAAAATGCTCGCTCATCTTATAACGCAGTACAAAATAAAAATAAAAAAATGCTATCAATTTTTGAGATGAGTTTTAAGCATAGAGAATTCATCGATTTTGACACAGAGTCGACTCTCAAACTTGTATATACAGTGGTGGCCAAAAGTGTGGACATTTTTTGAAAGTTTCATGTTTTTCAACTTTGCGTGCTTGTAGAATATATTAATTTTCCCTTAAATACAAATGTTTATATATCAAATTGAATGTAGTTTAATGTAAAATTTAATAACAAAAACAGTATTACAATATCTATATTACAAAAAAAGTTACGTTCATTTTAATAAGATTTATCTTAGATTTGCATTTTTTTAAAGTGATACACAATCAATACTTAGTAGGATAACCCTTATTTTTTAAGGCAGCTTCATAGCGTCTTTTCATCGAGTGAACGAGTGTTTGGAGTTCATCTTCCGTAATCACATGATGCCAAGAATCAATTATAGATTCAATAAGTTGTCTTTTATTGGATGGACGTTTTTTTTGCACAAGAATTTTCAACCGTCGCCACAAATTTTCAATTGGATTGAGATCAGGGTTGTTTCCTGGCCATGGTATACATATTATTTATACCTTTATTTAAACATTTATTATAAAGGTATATGCCTTTATTTTGAAACCATGCTTTGCATACTTTTGCTGTGTGGCATGGAGCTGAATCCTGCTGAAAAATAAATGGTGCTTTGTTGGGGAAGAAATCCCTGATGGAAGGTATAAATTTTTGTTCCAGGACAATTTCGATGTATTTTTTGCTATTCAGGATGCCATCAATCCCTTAAATTCGGCCCACACCATCTGAAGACATACATGCCCAAATCATGGTATTTGTTGTTGTTTTTATAGTTGCTTCAATGCAATCAGGATGAAGCGCTTCACCTACTCTACGTCTCACATATTTTCCACCATTTCTACCAGAGAGCGATATTTTAGTCTCATCGCTCCAGATTACTTGCTTCCATTGATTATCTGACCATTTAATGTGTTCTTTTGCCCACTTAACTCGTTTTTCGAGTTGCATTTGATTTAAATATGTTTTTTCCTTGGAATTCTAGCTTGTAGTCCAAATCCTGATAACCTTCTTCTTTTTGTTCTGGAACTTACTGCAATACCCGCTGCATTCATTTCACATCTAATGGCATCTGTTGAAATTTTTCTATCTTAAAGGCATAGCCGTTTAATTTTTCTATCGCCAGTAGCAGTTGTGCATCTTTTTTTTCTGCCTGATTTGGCCTTATTTTCCACTGATTTCGTTTTTTCATAACGTAAACAGAACTTTCGTACACCAGAACAAGTCACTGAACCACCAACTTGTTTTGCAATTTCAGCATAAGAGAGGCCATTTTCTCTCAATAGGACAATTCGGCTTCTTTTTGTAGATGTCCAATCAGTTCTTCTTGTTGGTGTTGTTTGTTTAAAATTAGTTTAATTAAAAATAAGAACTTAAAATATTCAAAAACAGCAATACTCTATTTAATTCTACTAGTATGCATCATTTCGCAAAATATTTCCACAACAATAAATCTTTTACCATCCAAATAACCTAAATTATAGTTACAGACATTTGATGGGTCCTCAGAACAGTGTTTGTGATGGGCTAGTACGCTTTTATTACAAAACACGTCATTATTCAAAACGATTTGTGTTTTGATTCATGTTTTTTGTTCTACTAAAATGAGCGTAACTTTTTTTGTAATACAGATATTGTAATACTGTTTTTGTTATTACATTTTACATTGAATTACCTTCAATTTGATATCTAAACATTTGTATTTAAGGGAAAATTAATATATTCTACAAGCACGCAAAGTTGAAAAACATGAAACTTTCAAAAAATGTCCACAATTTTGGCCACCACTGTAAGTAGTCAACAACATCACTATATCATCCGAGTCGTTATTTACTAAAGATATTTAACGAACCGCACTTGATCTTCTCAAGAAATTACTTAACTCCTAAACCCTGCTGGAGATGTTTCCCTTTACGATTTTTTTTTCTTTTGTCGTCATAAGCTGCAATTGTTACTCCTGCATATGCATGGGTAGATTACGGTTTTAAGACGCTATCTGCGGTGCATTATTTTTTTTTCATTGTTTCTGGGCCGGTACAACTGTTATACGAATGACGAATTAGGATTTCTTTCCCCGAATAAATTTTTCAGCAGTACTCTAATTACCCCCTAAAATCTTTCCTCTATTGTGTCGTATCACATAGTATCAGGTGATTTCCGCCAGCAGAAGCATAAAATCGGTGTTGGCACTAATGAATTTACGAGCCTGTTTTGGCGACTTTTTTTCCCAAAAGAAGTAGAGTATGAAAGTATGGAATAAGTATGTTTATTTCATTCATGAATTAGGGCATAAGGTATTCATGCTCTCGACAGCATATTTTCGTATACGAGGAAGTAAATTTGCTAATTAAGAATCCCGATGGTATGAGGTAATGCTTAAATTTATTTAATAGCTCAGAACTCTCCGTTATGGCTCTGGACTTTTGTCCCGGCTAAATTATGTCATTTTTTCTGGCTCTAGAGAATTTATTTAACTTAAAAATATGTATTAGCAATTTTGCGATTACTTGACACAGACTGTTGTTTTACATAGAGAAGTTGTGAATAAAAAGAAATTAATCATTCATTCATTATCATGCATTATTATTATTATTAAGACATTCATTAAAATAAGTAAGGCATTGTAGATAATTGAAGAATTGAAAGTTCAGTTATCAGGTGGGATTTAATATCACTGTTTTAATTGCTAAGCATATACCATCTGTGAGTTCAGTGTTCTTTCCTCGAATGTTGGAATGATGACACTCTTTTAGGAATATTATAGTATAATGAGACAGGGAGGATGAAGCTTTGGGTGGTTTTTAGGAGGGAATTTCGAAAGTCATCTTAGAACGTCAGAAGCCGAAAGGTTTTTACAATGAACCTATGTGGAATGTTCGGGAAATGGTGGCCATGGAATTTGACGACTCCGTTGGTGTGGTATAGAGTGATATAAAGTTAGATATAAAGCTTTGATTACAATATCACAATTGTATGGAATCTAAATATGGATTCAAAGAAAACAGCAAGATAAATTTTATGACTTTCCATAACAAAGATGTAAAATTGGCATATGTTTCATTTTCCTAATCATCTTTAAGCTGAAACACATTTCATCAAGAAAAGATTCAGCTCTGTAGGGATAAATTAAATAATGCAAGGTTCTCTAATTGTCCTCTCTTTCCCCAACATCTGAAACAAGATGGATTATATTCATATTAAGACAAATTGCAAAATTAAAATAATTCATGATGGTCACTTTGAAAAGTGTTGATTTCGCTATTACGCGAGTAAAAAAAAATCACATTTGAAAATAATTTTATGCACAATGATGAGAAATAAATATATAATTCTTAAACGTAATTTAAATAAGTTAATAATAAGCTTGAAAGAACTATTAAATTTTGAATTAATCAGCCACCTGCTAAAACCTTTGCATAATGCTCGAAAATTTGAAAAACATTTGATTTTAATTCGACTGAAAGTCAGTATGCATATCTAAAGAATCAAACGAAAATGCAAAATGAAATCAATCGTAAAATATCATAAAAATTCTTCAAAGGTATTGGGTTCCAGGGCAATTGATTTTTCCTATTTAACAATTCGGTTCTGCTGCTGAGATATCTTATCCATTGTTCTGCTTCATGAAATTCTTAAAAACATTTAATTACACTTTACAATCAATGATGTAATATATTTAACTGTCATACATCATAGTCAAATATCTTATCTGTATGTGATATTTTAATTTATTGGGGAATTACTGAAATTTCTGTAAAAAAAATTGATTACTTAAATTTTTATTCATAATTTTATCATATATATACTAATTTATTGGACTAATAAAACATAGATGACAAATCACTGTAATTGGAACTTTAAAAAGTTGAAATGTTTTCATTTTAACTATTTTTTACCATATAATCTTAAATTATAATTTATTAAAACATGCATTATTAAATTCTTTTATCAAATTCACTATGAACTTATTCCATTGGCATCGAATCAAAATTTAACTAAATTAATCGATTAGTTGATAATTATGTTCTAAAATATTAAAATAGAGTATTGCTTGTCAAAAGCTCATGTGTATAGAAATTTGAAACTTCTAGAAGACTAGGGATTGAAAGAAAAATAGCTCACAAAATTCCAGCTACACAAACCTGAAACAAATATAAAATAAAAGAGTGTAAAGCTAAAAAGACTCCTCGGTCAGTCATTAAAATTCATGACATATTCTGAAAGGTTCACAATCATTCACATAGATTTCACTGAATCATCATGTAAAAAGATATGCTGTCGGAAAGTTTTATTTTTTTAAAATGCAAGTGTAAATTTCGTGACGATAACGTGGCAGATGTAACAAAGTTACATTTCTTTTGTATATAATCCTATTCGCGTGAAGTAGTTTTTATTCCGTAGAATGATTTCAAATTCTTTAAACAATTATTTTGAAAAATTTATGAGTTTAAACTAGATGGCTATTTTTCGCTTTTGTTAATTTCCATTTATAAAGTTGGTTTATAATGATTAAAAATTATTACGAATTCAAGCTTTTAATTTAGCAAAAAAAAAATCTAACAGTACTAAAACCTTCACATAACAGAATATTCTTCAATGGCTGTAATCTGGTATCGAAGTTTTTTAATCCAGCCGAAATTTTTAAAAATAAATATCCAAATGATATAATTAAGCATATTTTTTAAATTCAAGTGCATTAAGTTTTGAATCACCAATAAACTTTTTTGTGATAGATACACTATATTTTTTTAGATGTTTACTTGTTGAGGAATTGAGAATTTTTTAAACTTAAAATTTATTTAGTAATTATATTACCATGGATATTAATATATGAGCAAGAAAAAAGATACGGTAAGTGGTACATTTTAGTTATTGAATTATAATACATTACGAATTTTAATTTGCTTGATGTTTGCTAAATTGGAAATTCGTAACTGAGTTTTCACCATTTTCGGGTGTTTTAATCTTATGAAATTTTGTAAATTTGTATATTATCAATGCTAATATACTACTCAATAATTCAAATCAGTTAATCGATTATTTATATACTATTGCGTCCATATGCATAATGTGCCTTGTAATGATTTCGAGAAAATAAAAGGATTAAAACTATAGATTAAAATGAGAATATGATTTAAAAAATTGATTTCTACTTTTTGTATAATAAGGAAATTTGTTCTTATGTATTTAAAAATTGTTCTTATTAAATTTAATTTTAACATTTTAATAAAATTGTGAGATGTATTTAGAGCACGTTAATTTTTACAGTAGTGTCTGATTAGACCAAATATTACTCACAAGTTTTTATATTCTTTTCAAAAGTAAATATTTTCCAACAGGAAGCCAATTTTAATAGCTTTATCACACATTTAAAAAGATGATCTTTACTGTTTTTTATGCCAAATTTATTATGAAATGCACCTCCAGAAATTTCTCTGAATTTTTAATTCGATGTTTGAGTTTTTATTTTAAGGTAATTAAAACAGGGATTGAAATCCTTTACTATATTATAAAGAAAATATTTTTGAAATGTTTATTTTTAATTTTATAAGACTCAGCTTGAAAATTGGGGATAATTGCTTCAAAATATCCGATTCTAAATACATTTCTTATTCATTTTTAAATTAAAAAAATAAAATATACTTATGAAATTTTTAAATTTTACATATTTTTTTTTCAAAATCTAAGATAAATTGTGATTTATATAAAAGTCTGTTCCAAACTTGATATCTGATATCTTAAAAGTTTAGAGGACCTCAGATTCGATATAAAATATATATAACTAATTACTTGAGCAATGTACATAAAATGAACTCATTTCTAATACAAGCAAAAAAAAAATTTCCGATATCATACACCAATGTTTTTTTTTAATATTTTCACTTGAAATCCATAACTTGACGCAATTTTAACAAGATTTCGAATCTTTCATATCTCGTGATTATTATATTTGTTCAACAATTTCTTATCCTCTTAATCTATCCATTTTAATATACACCCACAATACACATTAAAAATAAATTAGCGGATAAAAAAATGTTAAAGAAGAAATAACAAATTTATCGTGATCCCAATTCTTAATATAACTTGTTTATTTTCAGAAATATAAAATCCTGAATGAATGGCATTCGATTAGAAGGTCCTGATGGACTGAGGTCATGGATTGTGGCGCTTGCATGCGGCGCTGTCATGTTCATTTTTGTGGGATTTGTAAGACTTTCAAGCATGATGTTCGTGTCTGTCCTGGAGACTTTCCAAGTGGATAGAATCACGGTTGCAAGATCCTTCTGAACTCATTACTCTGTGGTGTCAATTCTAGGTACTATATAAGCATAATTACTTTACTTTGATGGAATTTTTTAATGCTTCCATATTCATATATCTTAAAAGAAAAAAATGAAAGTAATCGATGTTTGTTGATTTTTCTCCAACTGGGGACAAAGGACAGGATCCGTCCTGTGTTCCAGTCCTTCTTCTAGCGAAGGCTATGAAGGAAGCCACTACAATAATAATTAAATAAGAAACATAAATTTTAAAGATGAAATACAGAACACAAAGCTCCAGTATCAAAGCTCCATTGAGAACATTTTCTTATAATTCTTGCATTTTTCCTTCTTAAGCTCCCTTGTGTTGAGTATTTTTTCTTTTCCGAATAAAATTTAAATAAGAAGTCAATTTCAAAGAAGATGATGTTTAACGTTAATAACTTATATAAAAAATTTTCAAGAAATTCTAATATAAACTTTTTGATCCATATTTTAAGATACTTGACTTCGTGCGGGATGACTTTTTTGAAAAAAACTTTAGAAAATAGTTATATTTTTGTATATTTGCATAAAAGAGATTGGCAAAACGTTTATAAGAACAAAATGTACTAGTTAAGATGCAAATCTTTTTGAAAGTTGAAAAAAAAGGCTGTTTTTGGCTAAATAGAGGTATAAAGTTAAAATCTTCTAGTTTAATCAAATGATTTGCTTAAAATTTTGCTGTTAGCTTAAGGAATATATTATCCAATTCCTGTTTAAAAAATAAGATATATTCCAATGAATAAGTAACCAATCTAAAGTAAGAAATAGTTCGAAAACGAAACTAAAATGAAAACGAAAGCGAAACAGTTTCAAAATCGCAACAAAAAAATTTTGGTGTTTTTGTGTTTTTTGTTTTTGGTGTTTGGTTTGTATTTTGGTGTTTTTTGTTTTTTTTTTGTTATTGTATTTTTACTTATTAGTGGTTTTTCTTCTAATTGGTTGTTTTGTATTTTCCTTTCTGTTAAAATGGTATATCTCTTAGGCCTAATTTCAGGGGATTTTCGGGTCACGAAGGAATCATTATTAGACGTAATGTCTGAATTTCCTTAACAGAAAAAATCCCTTTTTTGAATCCCTGCCTGAGGGTGACCCTTGAAAAAGTCTTCAGGCCGGATTCTTCTTTTTTTAATATTTTTTATTTGGTTTATTTGTTTTTCCATTTAACTTGATTAT
>JAPMOR010121157.1:10801-41343 GCA_026543865.1 Argiope aurantia | reverse complement strand
GATTAATGTTGTTTTCTTTTCGGGTATCAGTATTTAGATTAATGTTGTTTTCTTTTCAGGTTAATTTAGAGATACAATAGGAAGTTATTATTACATATTTTATATTAATGGTGCTTTCGGATTGATTTTGGGATTACTGTGGATTTTCAGTTCTTACTTGCCTAGAACTCCCTTTAGAAAGAGATGTTAATAGAGAAAAAATCAGCAGTGTTAAAAAAACAATCATGAAATAACGCATTCAAATGATTTCACTGATACTACTTAAACAGATTCAGATGAAAATTGATAAATATAATGATAAAAGCACAAAACATTGAACGAAAGCTAAGCAAGAGCAAAACAAGTTTTGGAGATAAATGAGATATGGAATTACGAGAAGCATGATTCGAATTTAAGACAAAGTTTCGCAATTTTAAAAGTCATTTTTTAAATTACAATATACATTTTTGAAGCAAGAAAGATTTTAACTTAAACAGATTAGTCTTAGATCTCAACTGATTTCAATGGATATTGTTTTCATGGAGTCACAAGGCTACAATAAACATAAATACGCACATCAGCCAACTTCTGGCAATATGTTCCTTGAATTATAATGAAAATAATTTTCTCCTATAAAACATGGAATGTATTTCAATTCAATAATGTATAAATACTTTGGTTTGTTGTACATAAGTTGCTTTTAGTTATATTAGCTATTTTTAATTCAATCTATTGGAGTATCTCCTAATTCATGGTGTTTTTCCTAACAAAAATCTTTTGGTAATCTGTAAATGGAACTACGCAGAATAAATTATTTTATTGGTATCTTATAATTTTAATTTAACATGATAATATTGTCACAACTTTGGTTGGACCCTGTGTCCTAATGGTAAGAACACTACTCTACCATACGAAAGAACCCGAGCTCAAACCCAAGAACGATTGTTTACAATAATTTCATGCATTTAACTTATAAGCGAATAATTATTTATGCAAATTTAATACATGTAAATATTCTCACTGGATGAGTGTTCTAGAATACTCCTCCAGGTGTATGAAAAGACTACAGCTGAATAGGTCTTCAGTGGTAGTGTCGTCCGAGTAAAGTATTACGGCAAAATAAATCTGTTTAGAAATGACTTCTTATTGAAGTTATTTTCCACATGACAATATTTAAAGACTGACATTATCTGCAAATTTACGTTCATGCATGTTGTATCAATGTTAAATGATTTTTTCATTGCAAATTATCTCTGCTGATTGCGAGTAAATTAAAAAAAATAAAGATGGATAAATCAGTCTTAACACATTATCATGGTACAATGATTTTAAATAGAGATTCGGGTTTCCTTTGATTTTTAATGAAAGGAATATTGTTTAAATTTTAACAAAAAAAAATAACGAATCGAAAGTATAACAAGTTTATTTCTTTTCATTATACAATTTCTTATATTCACCTGAGAATATTCACCTCCTTATGGAGTATTTTTTGTAGATATCCTAATAAAAATATATTTCATAAAAATAAAATTTCATAATAATTTCAAAAAATATTCATTTCATAAAAATTTCATATTTCGGTTACCTCAATGTTACTTCAACCCTTTATGTATTGAACTTGAACCACTTATAACATCCAGCTCAAAAAAAATAATTTAAGAGTCATTTACAGTTATAATATTATTTGTTCCAATAGAAAAATATAATTATTAAATGACTAATTTCTCTGTTTCATCAAAGCGGTTCCAGCCGTTTTGAACAAATTTTCTGTGTGCTCTCTGAATAGTATCTATCTAATCCAAATGGCACGATAAAAATGGACAAAGAGGATATCCTACCTTCCTACACATGGTATTTCGATTCTGACTAGTGTTTCATATTGGTAACAGATTTTGAAATGCCACGAATATATTGGCGCGATATGGATTGATTGTGAAAGCCAAACATTTTATATTTAATGATCAAACTGACAGGGACGAAAAAGATACAAAAGCAGACCAAAATAATCAAATTTGGTAGCTGGGACGGAAATATTTGCAAAATAAGGTAGAATGCATTGTTCACCAGCTGTAAGGTTAGATTTCAGAGCCAGTTATTTGAAATTTACGTGGGATGATATAGAGTATACAATAGCTGGAAATAAGAATACATTAGCAGAAGAGTGAGAAATGAAGCCCAAAGCGATCTTGCTGCAAACATTTCTATCTGCATTGCAATTTACTTTGCATTTTCAAAGGATTTTGTCGATACATTCGTTGCCGCTGTGGAACAGACATATTTGTAAATGGCAGAAGCTACTGTCATAAAACTGGATGTCTTTATATGCTTTCCAGGTATTAAGTACAGGTAAATTACGGGTTTCATTCGCTGATGACTTGATATTTCTGAATTTTTATCAAAGAATCAATCATCAGTCAATAAAAATAATACCGTAAAGTAAAGCTTAAATTCTCAATACCATTTGACTAACACAAGTTAGGCGTTTGAAGAATTATCTCAAAATAGTTTTAGTATGAGAATAATACTATTGAAATCATTCTCTACTATGTATCAGGCAAACATTACAGATTTCGGCATCAGTTACATGAAGAGAGTAAAAAAACAATATTTTTAATTTTACTTAAAAATGAGTAGATTACTTTTTTAAAAACTTTATGTACAATTTATTTAACAACTCAAACATTTGTAAATACAATTAACACTTTTTACAACAAAATAAATAACACAGCAGAGAATAAACACAGAGGCGAATACTATGCCTACGGACATCCACAGGTCAGAATCCATTTCTGAAAAGAAAAGATATATATATTAATGAACTATTTTTTATATTTTTCATATGAAGAGGATGCAATTTTTCTTTCTTTTATCATAGAATATCATTAAGACAACTTTCATTCATCCCTGTTATCGTGTTTTTTTTTCCACTTTAACAACAAATTGCATTTAAATAAATTGTACACATATTGTAATTTTAAAATATTAAGCAATCCTCAAAAAGTACTAAGAATTTTGAGAAGAAAGCATAAATTATAAATTCAAAAAATCTGCACGAGTTTTATTTACAAAAAATAATGAGCATTGCCATTATTAGATGAATTTTGGGATTACATTTGTGATCTAAAATTCAATTCTATAAAAAAAATCTTGTATCTAGAAAGTTATTTTTTGATTGAGTTTTTTTTATAAAAAAAGAATATGAAGGACAAATTTTACTGGGAGCAAGAGGCTCTTCACAATGGATGAGATTTAAATATTTATAAAAGTAAATCATAAATTTTTCACCCATAATAAAATAATATAAACAGGAGATATATGTGTAAATCATTTACTTACTGAAAAATGAATAGCCACTGTTCTATTCTCATAAAAAGAGATATCTAGAAGCTGATGGTAATTTTTTCGTGCCAATAATACATATATTACATTTGAAAATGTTAATATACATATATACTTTGCATCAGAGCAGTTTACCGACTAAGCACAGTAGGTAGCTGTATAGAATCTTTGAGCCGAAGGGGGGGGCAAAGGTAGGTAGATTAAAAAGATGTTATTAACCTAATTGACAAATAAATAAATTTCCAAAACATTTACATTCTATGAATTAAAAAAAACTGTTAGAATAATAGTGACATTTTTTAAAGTATAATTAGTCAGGTGCCTTGCATTCACATAGTTATTATTGTAAGTATAAACACCGAGTTTCGATTTAAATTATGCTGTACACAAACTTGGGTTCCGCGTAATCAAACGTTATAGTAAATAAATTGATAAAAATATAAAAATTTTCAAAAATCACTTAATTAAAAATTAATTCGAAATAAATCATTACCAAATTGATTGTGTATAATGTGGAACTGAACTAACCAGTTTATTAACCGAGAGATCGCATTCTGTGCAATGCAAACAACTAAATATGTCATTTCTTTGCATTCGGTTAAAACAACAACAATTTTTACTGAATGTCTGGAATCATACTCATCTACACACTTTACAATCATTGTGAACGGTGATATTTCAGCTTCTGCAGGTTATTCATTTGGAACGAATTCCTACATAAACACAGTGCCTTATATAACGATATTTAATGTTTCATATTCTACATGTATGATCATATATTATTGAAGAAAACTATAAATTAAAAATCAAAATTTTTCTTACATATTTTTTTAAAAATTCCTTTAATTGTAGTCATTTTAAAAATGCAAGACAAGCACATAAAGAGTTTGTGATATCAAAGCATACAAATTTAATGCTAAAAGTACTATTACGTTCGCTTGTTCATAATGATTGCATAAACTTATCTGCATAAGCATTTCAGAAAAAGATGTTCTTTCCAAAAATAAAAAAATATGACAAACAATGGAAAAAATGCTTTGAATTTTAATACATATGCACTTATCACATTTCTACTGTCTTATTCGTTATAATTCAAGTTGTTGAATTGACAATTTTGTGCCTATCAAAAGCGTATCATACAATAAGATTTGTTACAATTATACTGGGAATTTTTATAAAGCGAACAAGCAGCAATTGAAACAAAATAAAACAAAACAGATATATGCCCTACGGTAACAGGAGTAATCAATTAAGAAAATATGTTGTCAGAAAATTTTGTATATATACGGACGTTCTCTTGGTGCCATGACATTAAAAATGTTTGTACGTGTATGCAGAGAAAGAAAACATCGCTTACATATATATATACAAAAGTATAAAAATCAAGTTAATAGGGAAAACAAATAAACCAAATAAAAAAATATAAAAAATATAAAAAAAATATAAAAAAGAATCCGGCCTGAAGACTTTTTCAAGGGTCACTCTCAGGCAGGGATACAAAAAAAGGAAATTCAGACAATTAAGTCTAATAATGATTCCCAGTCTAATAATGATTCCTTATATATATATATATATATATATATATATATATATATATATATATATATATATATATATGACATGTATTTAATTACTTCCTTGAATATAATAATTAATTAAAATCTTTGAATCTTCTCTAAATTCACTTAAAAATAATTTTCTTGTTGTAACTTACACTCACTCATTTTCCCTTCTTATTTGAGATAATTAACATCTTAACATCTTTAAATTAACCTCGTGTTCGTATCTATGATAATATATGGAAGTAATGATTGATATTAATACAAAATGAAATCTATGAATTTATTTTATTAATTCATTATGTTAATCTATTTGTTTATTGAATTTAAGGGAATTATAGAGTATGTAGTACAACTTTTGGCTGTTACATGGCTGCAAGGAAGATACTTTTTAAATAAAAAATTTATTTTATCACGTTAAGAATAATTTTTATACAGGAAAAGGGATTCGTTCGCACCAGAATTCAAGAACGAAAATGACAGGATTTTTTTTTCTTTAATGACATTATAACGAGATTCTGATAGGGATTCATTTGAAATATGTCGACTTAGGAAAGGGAATCTTAGGTATCTTTGAAATACCTGAGTCGGCGCCAGGCAATTTTACCCAATCACCCGTGGTGTGGTAGACAAAGAAAAAAAATGTATTTTTAAAGCTCGTATTGCCGATAATTTAATAAGGAATGGGATTTGGATAAGGAAATAATTAGAAAATTTTAAAATAAAGTGGCATGGATTAATTTAAGATAAAATTTAGAAATGAATTAAGAACTAAATTAAATTAAGAAATATCATTACATATATATACATACATAATTACATATAAAAGATAATTTTGAAAGAGAAGCATTTTTGAACTTACTATTCATAAAAACTCCAAAATAGCGTTTGATATTAGTAGTAACAGATTTGAATTTATCCAAGAATTTTGTTGTGTCTTCATCAGTTGGAAGGTCTACAAATCGAAAAAGAAAAGCAATAAATATATAGAATAAAATAATCATTAATATTTCAATAAAAAGTTATGACATATTTTATCATAACAAGATTTTTAGTATAGTAAGTTGTTTAGAAATTATTTAATTCAAAATGAAGTATTGAATGGTTCTTCCAAAGCTTAAATGGTTTCAAGTATGGGAAAAGGGGGCCAGCGCTTCCATTCAGAAAGGTATAGTAAATTCAGTCACGTCAATAAACCGTCTTTCCTATTTTACATATACACTTTGCTGAGTATTAAATTACAACAGAGTAAAAGACTGAAACAGTTGGAGGAGGGGTAAAACAGATGGAATGAGTTTTTTACTTTCGTTTCTACTTCAATATTTCATCTTTTTTACTTTCTCATTTATATAAAGTTTACAAAGAGAAAATATTGCAAATTCCAAAGAATTTAAACTCGAGATTTTGATGTATCTTCACGTTTCAGACTTCTCTTAGTAACAAAAACGAAGAAAAAAGAGTTGCATTTGCCTGGTTATTCGTCTGTCTGTATTCAAACATGATAACTCAAAAATGCTTAGAGAAAGAAGAATGAAATTTGAATGCGACTTGAACACCGAATTTGAAAATTTCTATCTAATTTTGAACGGAATCCATTTTTAGGAAATTTCGCTGACCGAATGCAAGTGAACGCAATAATCGTAAAACTTAAATATATACTTATAATAAAGCTCAATGTGTGTGTGTGTGTGTGTGTGTGTGTGTGTTGGCGCTCTACAGGCCAGACCGTTTCACCTGCAGCTACCAAATTTGGCACGTGTATACCTTGGAGGTCGGGAATGTGCACCTTGAGGTTATTTTTTTCGAATTTTTAATTAGAATTTTATTTATTTAAAAATTAAGCGAAATTTTGGCGTATTTATGCTATAACTTCTAAAAATATTACCGCACAAAAAAGATTTTTCATCAAGTTAAAGATCAAAGATTTATCTTTTAAATGATACCAATGTTTTAACCTTAAAATTAAATTTCTATTTTTAATGAATTCTTGAATAAATATTTTAACTATATTTTTCAACATTTTTTTTCGTACAAAATAAAAATAAAATTTAAGCTGCACGAGCACGTTTCGCATTCATGGGGAAAATTAGCTTTTTTCAAAGTGTTGCCATCACATTGATTAAAGCTCCAACTAAAAATAAATTAAATCTTTTTGGAAATGAAATCTGCAAAAATATAATTTTCGGCACGTGTCTGTAGGAAATGAAACAAATAAGAAATATTATTTTTTCTAAAAAATAAATTCAAGAAAAATTATTTTATGATCTTTTAGACTCTCTATATTATTAATCAAATAAATCAGTTTTATTTTAAGGCAAGTTTTGTTTAATATGAACAGTATATCCATTCAAATCAGGGCCACACAGATAATTGGTAAACCTTTAGTAAGACACAGATCTGCTAAAATGGCCTAAATGGAAAATGATTATATTTTATGTAACTTGATTCAATAAATGCTCTAATAAATAACGAATTTTTGATTTTACATAAAGCTTCTGCTATGGAAATCACGAATAACAAAATGTTCTTGAAACACTAATATTTTAAATAAAAAGAGTTAATTTCCAATCAACTAAATCAATCACTTAAACTGACTGATTTATGAAAATTTGAATATCCCTATTCAATAAAAAAAGGATAATTTTAGATTTTCCATCGATCGTTTCAAAGATTAATTGGCCTAATAAATCTCAAGATTAACCTAAGATTGACCTAAGATTATGAAAATGTTGAGTTTTTCTAAATTTTTAACATTAAAAACTTCATAAATAAGTCTTAGTTGATCGTGGAAAATAGAAATATTCATTCATTTATTTAAAATTTGGTGTGTCCAGAATATTTCTCAGAATATGATACCTTACTGCATTAAAGTTAGACTTCATAATTTTTGAAATATATTTATAGGTCGGAACAAAATATTATTATTGATTTCATATCAATCCTTTTGAAAGCAAAACTAAAAACTGAATTTTATACTAAATCTGTGAAGTTTTTGTTGAATTATTCTTTGAGATATTACATAACTTATGAAAAATATTTTGTAGTTCACATAATACTTAAATACCGAGCGATTCTGTTTGCAATACTCATATTCAATAATAATAATAATAAATAAATAACAATAAAGATGATAAATAAATAAAACGCTTGGTTTTATTAAAAAAATATCTTTATATTAATTGCAATTTCATCATTTCCATTTTAAATTAAAGTTGAAGTTCTACCGGAAATGACAACAAATTAGCAAAATATATATAGTAAATTGAACGAAGCGATCTAAACAACAGTATAAGTTTGGTATGACTATCAAAATTTGAAGATTAAAAATGTTTTGTTTGAGAATTTATTAAGAGACCAGTTACTTAAAATATTTAATTGAAAATTGTAGCGAGCGGTAATACTGGCGAACCGGCTGGTCGCCAAAGGCGGCTAGTATATAATATTTAGCTTTTAAACTGTGGATCATTATCGAAATTAGTACCATATTTATCTAGAATTTGACCGTTTGTCTATCTGTATTTTCTCATGCACTAAACAAAAGCGCATCAATTTAGGCAAAACGTATGTGAGCGATTTTTTTAGGCAGCCAAATTTTCAGTTAGATTTCGGAAGTATATGGGATGAATAGCAAATGCATCCAATAGAGTAGTTATCTTATTAAACAGTCAAGATATGCTCCAATCTTTTTCGGATTAAAAATTTCGGATATCTAAAGAACGCGGGTATAAAATATATGGTTTTCTACTGTTGTGCTCATACATCCAACTAAGTCATTCTATCAAGAGACCCTGAGGTCTTCTCTGTCATTGATTGAACCGTTACCATGCCAATTTGTCCCTGGACCGATTTTGCCCAAATTTATAATGCAAACTTCCTTTTTTTCCCTTCTCTCCGATCTCTTCAATGAATCTTATTTTCTACACAATCAAAATGACAAAACTTCTTTTAAGAACATTATCTTGCTCTGTAGTTTCATTGTCATATTACTACAACGATTATAAGTCCGGAGATTAAGACCTTTGTGTTCATGTACCTTTTAATCCATTCCTGAAATCGGCAAATTGCTAGGCATTGAAGGTCTCTATAAGAACTTAGAAAGTCTGCGCTAGATTTAAAATCACTTAAAAAGTATTTTGATGATGATTTTTTTTAAAAAGCATCAGTGTTCTCTTTAAGTTACTGAATACACTTTAATACTCTTTCCAGCTGGAGTGGCATCCCCGAAGCTTTCGATTAGATTCTATAATGATGATGTTATCCCACTTCTTCCTACTTAAAATTGTGGACTTTCAATAAAGCCGAAAAGGCTTCGTATGGCATTGGGGACAATAGCTACAAAATATTGATTTTTAATGTGAATCTGGCAGTTTTACTGAATCTACCGGAAGAATATATATTTACTTTGGAGGCCTTTTTTCAACCTATTAAAAACAAGATTTGACATGGAGGGCTGAATCTAATTATTTAAAAATCTCGATTTCCGTAATGGAAATATTTTGAGATAGTAGTTAATTAATTATTTTAATTAATTCAGTTAATCAGTTTGCCTATTTCAGCAAATTTGTCCCTTCGAATGAATTTATCGGCACTAAATATATGAAGCAGCGATAATAAATAACAAAGTTGTAGAGTTGTTTCATTTTTTTGACGACTATACATAATTTTATTCATCTAACTCTACTTTTTGTAGCTATCGTGTCAAATTATATTCGAAAAGCCGAAGAGACAATTTCTTCTGAACAGATGCTACTCGCAATTTGATAGAAATCTAGGATTCTCAAAGAAAGACCGTATACCAAACTTCATTTGTCTAGTTAAAAACGTTTTTGAGTTATCTTTGTCACAGACAGACAGACAGACGGAGGGACATTTTCAAAAATGTGTTTTTTGATCTCAAGGAGAAACGTGGAGATTCATCGAATCTTTAGTTCGAATTTTTTTATGATTTCTATACTTTTTCTATATTACGTATACGAGAAAGTAAAAATGGATGAACCAATTTTAAGTATATTGAAAGATTTGTCGCAAATTTGGCACATATTTTCAATGTTTAGATAGATTTTCAATCGATAGACAAAACTTCATTTATCTAACTCGTTGCTTTTCTAAATTATCGTATTCGAATGCATTCGGAAGGCCAAGTAGACTTACTGAAAATAATTTCATCAGAAATCAAATACACAATGACAGTTTTGGTATACCAAACGGAATAACAAATAATAACGGTATCCAAATTTCATATAAATATTGTGGTCCTACAGATATAATTCCACAATCGTTTACCCAGACTTCAGTTACAAAAAAAAGGGATTAAAAATGAATTTTTGATCGTTAAGTTTACTATTTCTTTGCATTTATATTCCTCAAAGAAAGTAAAAAAGTTTAAAGAAATATTTTTCTTTCCAAAAGGGTATCAATGAAAGTTCTCGTGTCACATTTTCTTTCGTAAGCCCTTGTTAGAAAGTGAAGATATCCCATTTTTACAACAACAACTGCATCTAAATTCGATTAAATGTGTCACGGAAAAATATTACTTCCGAATAACCTTTAACTTCATGTTTTGGGACTTCTCAGAATAACCACTTGTTTTCTTTAGAGCGTAACTAACGCTACTTTGGCCTTGTGTTGCATGACTTACGACTTCCAGAAGCGTACCGTTTCAAGAATAGGTCAAAGAATTTTTTTTTTTTTTTGCTGTAAGTTATATCACGAATCATTGCTTTCGGAGTGTACATCTTTTCAAACACTTCAGTTTCCAGGTTCGATTATTCGAAAAGACTGTGCATCATTTATAATTGGGCAGAAATCATAATATGATACAATGAATTAGGCTATAAGGTGACTCTCTGAAGATAATTTTAAACAACAACAATCTCGAGAAATTTCTATTGTAATTATACAATGAGATCAGTCATCCATGAATTATAGCGAAAATCACGCAAATGATAGCTGTCAACGAATTGCTTCCGGAAACTGTTGAGCTGTTTTAGTTGCTTAACATATATCTCAATTCTACAAAAAGACGTTGAAAAGAATTTTTTTTATGTATAAAAAATAAAAATTTCAGTAAATATATTCTCTTTTTGAATATCTCGTATATTAAAAAAATGACGCCTTATATTTTTAACATTGCTGCCTTATAGTGAAGATAATTAGAAATATGTTTGGGATAACTAATTCTAGTTCCATTTTTTTTTCTAGTTCTGGTGGTATATTAAAATGTTTTTTAGAATTGAGACTGGCTTAGTAAAAGTATTCATTTATCTTATTAGATAAATTTAATTTGATTAATTAATTAATTTTATTAATTAATTACTAAGTAACAGACCAAGACACATTACTTTGTATGAGATAAGAAACTGGAGCATCTAGAATTTTGTTTTATTGAAAAATTTGTGAGAACTGACGCAAATCTATATAACTTCATTCAAAGTCTGATGCTTTTGTTGGTAAACATGTTTCCCACGGTCTTAGAAAGTATTAAAAGAAATAAATTTATGAATGCGCATGTGTAATAAATTATCAAACATCAATCAGATATTTTTATATCAACACCATCTTAAATCACGGTATTGATTTTTTTGTTGCTTTTCGTTTCTATAATAGATCCTCCTTTTTAATGAAAAATATTTTCGGTTTTTCTCATTGAAAAGCATTATTCCAAATTTCAAAAGATTACTCATTTAGAATACTATTGATTATTTCTTATTATTAGAGTTTCCGATGAATAAAAATAAATGCGATCTTTAGGGTTTATTTATATCTATCATGGCTTCCTAATTTTCCGCCATTTGAATTTTGAATTATTATGAGTATCTTCCATTCATTATTTTACATTGGGATAAACGCCTACGTTAAATCAATGATAAGAATACTTTCAAATATTCATGATTCGACTTTCAAGAATATGGTTTCCGATAACCTACTGACTGAATATGCTTTGAAAAACGACTTATTTTTGAAACACATAGGATACTCGTATTGAAAGATTTAGAAATTTATACTGCTGTGGAGTGTTCATTGCCTTCGCGAGAGTCGAAAAGTAAAACATTTTCTTTTCACATAAATACGAAGGATTTAAAATCTTTACTTCTTACTTTTCACAAAAATAACAATAAAAACTGAAATTAATTAAACCATCAGCTAACAACCACAAGTTTTTAATAAGCCCTTATTCCCAATTCGAGAAACTCTTTACTTTTATCTTACTTTATACTAAAATCTTTTTAACTTTTTAAAATCTTGGAATAAGAGGAATAAGACCTTATTAAAGTTTTTCTAAGTGTAATGAATTTATTTCTTAATTTTGCACCGCTGTAGCAAGTTACCTCACTGGTCAGTAGCCTTATTTATTTTAAACTTTGTTTGTATCGCAAATTTGATGACAAAATCATATATCAAATTTTATCTATTCAATTTGTAGCATTTTAGACTTAACATGTTCGCATGCGTATACAACGGATAAAAAGGCACACTTAGAAGGAAGAAAAACGAAAAAGATGGTTTTTTTCTTTTCTTTCCTGTAGGGAGTGAGGATCAGTCAAGTTTTAATTCCGTCCCATTCAGATCTGATCATATCTGTTTTCGTTTATTTTTCTAAGGTAATCGCACACTAATAATGCACTATGTATAGGCAGACAGATGAACTTCCCATTAACAAATTTTCCTTAAATTTGATCCACATTTACAACTTTAGTGTAAAAATTTATATACCGCATTTCACTTGCCTTGCTCTTTTCATTTGAACTACTGTGTTGATGAGCAGAATAGAAATTCTAAAAATTATTTTTTCGTTTTCAAGGAAATTTAAAATACCTAAATCGAGTAGTCTTGAAGAAATTCATATTTTCTGTTATGGCATATTGATTTTGAAAGTAAAAGTTATTTATATTATTATTATTACTGATAAAATACTTCTAAATATTGTTAAAAGATAATTTAACATAACATTTTAAAATGTGCTCGAAAATATACGCAAAAACAGAATTTTGTACATATTATGTCAAATTATGCACAAGAAGATCTCCTCAAAATGCATAATTTATTTGAAGAGATGAGTACTTTAAAAACAGAATTTTTTTGGTTTGTTAATATGCTATAATTTTTTTACTTCACTTTAATCTTAATTAAAAAGGCCGAGTAGCGATATTTATTTGGGCTGTAAACCTGAAGATAAACCAACGGGATTGATTTCACCGAAACTTTCTCTCATACTCTCCAAAAACGTCTTATTTCCCGTGGATAAAACCGAGAGTATCAATCTTTCACCTTGTATAGAATCTGTGAATGAACCTTTGTTCATAATATATTTTACATAAATATTGTTGTTAACAATATATATGTACATTTATGATAGAACATGCGAAAAAAGTTTGAGGAATCCACTGGTCTTGTACTGCATTTGATATATTGTATTTTTTGTTAAACAATTTTATACTGCTGATTAAAATGTTAAAATAAATCTGTTATGAAACCGAAATGGCTGCCCACAATCCGGCATGCTTTAGGAAAGGAACAACGTGGTATAAAATAATAAATAAAAAATACCTTCTTTAAAGTGATAAATTATTTTAATGCAAGAAGGACACGGAAGCAAACATTTTTATCTTAAATGGAATTAATAAGCTGTAAGAAACATTTCTTATTTTGATTAATCTCATTTCCAGATAAAATTGTCCTTTATTGCTGAAAGTCATGCTTCATTGCTTAATTGGTCATCTTACAACTAAATGAGCTCGACACTTTACAGAGGGACATAAACAATTTAACTAACCTACGCTTTGCATACTTTGGTTCAAAGCTCCAAGGTTACACAGTTTTATTTTTCTTTAAATTAAAGAGACATCTTTCCAATGTACGCTCAAATTCACAAATCATATCTTTTTTTTTTTTACCTCTAATAAGTGGTGGTTCTTTCAATTAAGAAACTAATAGTTCAGCGAAAGGTTTTCTCGATAATATTAAATTTTAAAAAAGTAATTTATTCCTATGTAGCCCATAAACATTAGTACCAATTATCTACAATGCATTTTAGAAAACTATTAGCACAGTTTGTTTTCAGATAAATGCTTTTTAACAATAAGCATATTAAATGTGTATCATTCCAAATATGTTTCAATCGATGGAGCATAAATCGAAACTGAAACTAAAAATAATGAAAAAGAAAAATAATTGAAAAGAGTGAAGACAATCCTAGGGTGAAATGAAAAAAAAAAGCAGTTGATTGGGTGCCAAACTGGAACTGTGAAAATGCCAGCTAAGTTACTACTAAGTTCAAGGGAAGAAAACGTGGCTTCTTGCCTTTCGTTTCATAGTTTAGCGCATTCAGTAAGGGAATTTTGATGTATTTCAGGTGAGTAACTTCAACTTGTCTCCTATATCTAATTTCATATATTTTTCTTCTTCTTTCTTCATGTTTTGCTTTCTAGTTTGCAAGTATAAAGACAGTATTGTAGTTATTTAAAAAAATCGAACCCGAGGTTTTGACAAATCCCCACGTTTTAGACCTCTCCGTATTTAAAAAACAGATTTTTGCCTTTCTGTCTCTTTTGCTATATGTGACTAAGATAACTGACACTTTTTTTCAGCTAGACTGATGAGGTCTTTACACTAAAATTGAAGATTACTCGAATTCTATGCGAAGTTCATTCAGAGAAAGTCCGTCTATCCATTTGTCCGAAGTTAAGTTAACATGATAAATAGAAACGAAGAAACTGACAAATTTGGTACACTAACATCTAAAGTATAGATACTAATCAAATTTGGAAACCAACTCTGTCATGTGGTTGAATTTCTATCGGTCTGTACTATCACAATCTTGTCAGACAAAGTCAATTCCTAAAATATATGAGATTTCATATATAATTTTGTGTCTACAATTATGGTGCTGGGTCAAACGATTGGATATAACGTGTCTTAAACACAAATTCTATTTTTTGGGAACCTTCTGCTATATAGCACGGATTAATCGAAAAATAATCGCTGATGATCACACGATAGATTCAATGAAAATGCGAAATATCAATATTACATAGCTAATGCCATGTAAGGTATTCGCGACCTTACTTAAGGAGGAGTTGCGTGAAAGAGGGGGAATAACATCTTTATTAAGGAGTATGCAATAAAATTTTGTGTAATTCTTTTTTTTTTTTTTTCATTTTTATTGGTTATTGAGCTCTCAAGATACGAAATAAAAATAAAAATCCAAACTTCAAAATAATTTTAGGGAATGTTGCAATTTTATAATTCTAATAGAGCAAGCAGCTGCTACTCCCTTTTAAGTATGTTCAACCCATATTAGGTGCATAGAGAAATCTTAACAATTCTAGGTACAAGAGTCTAGAATGGCGTTAAAGCTGATAATTATTAAAATTAAAAAGAAAATTCAGTTAATAGGAATTATTTGGTGATAAGTACAAATAAAAATTCGAAGATTTATAACATAAGCGCTGACTTCCATTATGTATTTATTGGATTTAATCTAGTTTGAAAAGAAAATGCAAATAAGCAATAACACTACTACTAATACAATAAAAAAATTTGGTAAGAGTGTTATAGAAGGCAAATTTGTAAACATACCTGTAGCATCTTCTGTTGTTGTTGCAGGCGCCGAAAGTACCCCATTTGTAATTAAGAGTAAAGTAGCTGCAACCATCAAACACATACCAACTCCCACTTTCAGCTGAAAGGATGAATTTTTTATTGAAATATAAAAAAAACTTCATTATAAAAGTAACAAAAAATATTGTGAAATTTAAAATATTGTTGTCTCATTTTTAACTCGTCGTAGGTGTTCGACTTATTACTATGCATAAAAGAGTACTTGCATTATTCGAAACAGGTAGGGGCATGGGAAGACAGAAGCATGCAAATTGTGAGTACCTATAGAAAGCTGTAACTCGTAAGTTATATGCAGTTCTAGCGTTCCGAAAATTCTTCAACTAATGTCTATGTGACAATCGTACACATCAAGACAAACAACTTTTGCAATCTAATTGAATTCATAAATGCAAAATATAACACTGAAGGAGTAAGAGGGTCTTTTCCAGAGAATTGACATGCATTTAATTGCTCCATATGTCGTCTATAGCGTTAGCAGACTTTAAAAATATCCACGCCGTTGCAAAATCACTACTTCTATTTTGACGTCTAGCAATTCAAATAAATTGTTTTTAATATGTGGAGAAAAGGCTAAGAATGAGTAAAAAAGTAACTATGGGATCGTAAATTTCCTTTTTTATTTACATTTTTATGCTAGTTTGGAGAAAAGATCAATGAGTTGAGGTTTGCAATTTTTATTATATTGATACATTATATTTTTACTTCCATCAATATTAAATACTGTGCACTAATTAACTGTGTCAAGATCTAACATTAATTTTGATCTATTTTTTATGATTGCATGTTCTTTACTTATTAAAATTTTGATAGATAATGCATTTTATTAAATGTTTTTTGAATATGTGAAATTTGATAAAACTATTCTCAATTCGAATGATATTTATACATAGTTTATTTCATTCATAGTTTACTTAAACTGCAGCATGCAAGTGCATTTTTGAGATTTAAACAATTAGGATTCATATTAGTAATTACAGGAAATCTATTTAACTAATTAATTAAAACAAAAATACGTTTTAACAATTTTTGATTATGAAGTTATTAAAATTAGTATAATAAATCTCATGCATTGATTCATTTCAAGTTGTATTAAAATACCAGGAGCGTAACAGAGTAATCAGCCAATTCTCTACACTTTAGAATATACTAATATGTGAAGATTTAAGATTCATAATAAGAGATTATAGTTGCAGCAAACCCACATATAAGGTACATTCTCATTTTGAATAATTACTAGACTGAAAGTCTCAAATAAGCGGTGCAGGATATCCCCCATCGGCCTTCATAACTTGGTCTACTTTAAAATATCATTCAGAAGAATTTTACGATTAAACGTAGCTATTATTATAAAATAACTTTAATATTTATTTGATATAAAATATGAACAAAAACAAATGAAATTAAATCTAGACCGTGCAATGTTAGTAAGAACTACCAAAGTACTTAAAAAAAGCATTTTAAGAAATTTTATGAAAACTCATGCTTAGACTGCTTAATTCTTACATTGTTCGTAATCCAAGATAAAAATGCGCGAATGCAATAAGAAGAAAAATTATTGAATTTTACATTTCAAAAATGGGTTTAACATTTGTTTGTAATAAATAACATATTAGTAAAATTCCTTAGATTAAAGCTTCTACTAAATATCATATAAACAATAAATCAGAATCATTTTCAACTCCTTGAAAGTTTTTTAAACTTGTAAAAAATAGTTAAAGAAAACAAAAAGTGACAATATAACAAACAACAATTTGAGTTTTAAAAAAAATATAAACAAATTTTAAATTATAAACAAAAAACGTTCCTTGTCAAGAATTTTCTTATATTTAAATAATTCTTAATTTGCAATAAATAATGCAGTTTTTACTAATCAAATGCAACTGTCTTTTAAAAGAATCCTGATAAAAGACTGGCACATACCTTACTGACCTGAAATTTTCTATTTTTTTTAAATTAAAGAAATAAAAATGAAAAATTAATTACCTTAAGCGCCAAAAATATGTTCTATTTTTCAAAGCAATAAAGTTCGGCGAAGAAAAATCTTGAAGTTCAGAGTTTTCCATCTACCCTGGTAGTGACAATACGGAGTTTTCCTCCACCACAGAGTGAATAATCGTTCGGTCGAAACACAAAGAAGTCGTGAAACGGAATCATGAACCTTTGTTATTGTGACGTCATTTTTTTTGTTGCCATATTTTATAAAAAACTTCTTTCATTGAGCAACGACAATTACACGGTTCTTTTATCTTTTGAAAGACAATTTGTTTTAAATGGATGACGTAATGTCTTTATTTGTAAACGAATTTTTAGTGGTTATGTTGAAATAAGTGTTTAGACAGGTATAAAAAGATAATTTAAAAATCATTTAAAAAATGATTTTTTTTTTTTTTTTTTTGCTAAAATTGTTTTTTTTTAGGTGTTGTTATTGAATTCAAATTATGTTCAAATGCTCGAAATTAATTTTACAGATGTTTTACCAGATTTATTCGATAGACTAACTAATTAAAAAAACTTCATTTATAAACATATTTATTATTTTTTAGTACATTAAGGAAAGTTTAATTATTTTTTATAGTTTTCTTTATTTTTACTTACAGTTCTTAATGCCGTTTATTTTTAGATTCATTTTACACAAGAACAATAACTAATACATTGGAAGCCATTTGATGCAATCTAGGTTAATGTTATTATGCGCATTATGTTATCAACATTCTCTGGTCACTAATCGACGAATTTAAATAAAAAGAAAATATTAATTTAATGTGATCATTGCGTCGTTTAATGTTATAAATCAATCCTTCAATTTCAATAATACTGAATTAATGACTGAATGTTAATGACTGAAGTTAAAGGTATTTCATGCTCCATTTGATTGGGAAGAATAATCTGAAAGTCGGTTTTTTTACGGGAAGTTTTCCCCTCCTTTTGTCTGGACAAGAGCAGTCTAGATCAATTTAAAAATGGTCACTCTTCCAGCTTTGGTTTGAAATCTATCGTATAGCCATAAATAATTGCAAGTTTTTATTAAATTAGTAAAACAAAATAGATTTCTAAAAAACTTATTTCAGAGACACATAATGACATACGAAATAATAATATACGAAACTGAAATAGTTATTAGTCATAAAAGCTTACCTAAACTGTGTCAATGCAATGCTATAAAGTAGATGAAAATTTTATAGCCACTTCTATGTAAAACGGTTAAAAAATTTAGCTTTCTATGAGTCAGACCAAGGAATAAACATAGATGATTTTGATAGTGACGAAAGTATTGAAGAACGCTCTTCAATGAATGCCAAAATGAATCAAGACGTGATATTTTGAAATGTGGCATGCCTCATTGTTCAACAAATTTTAAAGAATGATAAAAGTGCAAACAACATATAAGTGGATTGCTAAGGAATAACCGCCAAAAAGCAATAATTAATGAATTTTTTAAAATTATTATTTTTGAAATTAATTATTGACAGTTCCGAGGTAAATACCCCCTTCCTTTTTATTTTTTTTCTTCTTAAAAATACATTTTATTTAACCAAGTTATTCAAATTTATAGAACCAGATACTATTACGCAGTAATTACTGTAAAGAAAATTCACTGCATTTATATAAAAATACACAAAATTCACTAAATATTAGAAAGATCTTAAAGTTTTAACAACAACCAGCCAGTATTCCTTTCAGTTCCCTTATTTATTTATACAAGATAAAAACGATTTGTTTTTGACTTAGTAAAATATTGAAGAAAATTTAGTATGGATTGCGAGTGTTTTCCTTTCAATGGGTCCAATCTATTCATATCTATAATGTTGCGACAAGATTACACACTAAATTTCGTTACTGAAATAAGTTTTCGAGTTATTGTGCTCGTTTACATTCTAATACACTAAATAACAGAAGTTCGGCTTTGCCAAATATTTAATACAGTTCTATAAATTTTATGATGAATATGTATATTGAATTATATCTGTCCACTTATTTCCAATTTTGAGAGTTTTCGTGTTCACAGACAGAGAAATAGAAAAATTTGAAAAACGTTTTTTTTTGGGGGGGGATAAAAATTTAGAATTTTTTTTAAATATCGTGTTTGAATTTTTTTTATGATTGCGATACTACCCTTAGAATATTTTGTATAATCGAAAGTAAAAGAAGTTTAACCTCTATCCAAGTGTTCTAACGATGCTCTATCTAATGTTAAGTTCTATCTAAACATTTCAAACTTTCATGACGATTTCAATCCATTATTTGATAACAAGGTTATGTTATTGTTAGTCCATTAAAATATGTCAAAGATATGTGAATGTTGAAATAGAAAAGAAGAAAATAATGTAATAATTAGAACTCTAACTACTGATTTAATATTATAATTCGTTTGTTTTATATCATTTTAAATCTATCTTTGTAGTTTAGAGTCATAACCCAATGATAAGAATGACGTCCAAGAAGATGCCCCTCCCTCTTTAGATTTCCAGATATTACAAGTAGAAGAATACTTAGTTCCCATGGATGATTAAATAGGTAGCAGGCTGCTTACACACTGAATTTTGTCAGAATCGAACCCAAATCCGTGAAGCTTTGTTACTGAACATAACATTCTTAACATTTTCAATAAGGAAAGCCTATCACCATAGAGTTCATTGGAAAACTCTGCTATATGTTTAAAAGTAGGTTAAGCAGAAAAAAAATGAAATTTCATTATAATTTTAAAATACTTTATCAATGGAAATAGTTATTTAAACCAGATTTATGGTTATACATACGTATTTTTTGTTTTAAAACGAAACAATGTTTTGTGATTTATAAGAAAAATATAGGTACTTTTATATTAATCGCATGCAATTGGCAAACTGTTGGTATAACTGAATGTCTTTGGCAAATTTTAGATTTAATTGCATATCATTAGCTAACACAATCAATAGACTAACATGAGATCTTTGGCGATTTTTATCGATCAAGCACTGATATGCTGTTAATACACAAGTATCAAAATGTATTAAATTTATCTGTCTAGTCCTTTTGCATCTTGAAGGATGGATATGAAGGTCCAGTCTTCAATTTTTAGAATTATTTTAATACCAATACTTAATTCACATTTAAAATTAAGGTAATAAATGTATGCGTGCATGCGAAGAGTTTATTTCAATATTCTGTCCATCATACGACGATCACTGCAGGTTGAATGCACACTTCCTGAGAAAATGCCTGGAACAGATGCAATCAAGTTGTTGCTTTTTAACTTTTTCTTTGTTTATAAACATTCATTTCGACGAAAATTGGGTTTGAGTTTCGAATTAACTAAAACTTCCAATATATAAATTTCCAGAGATAAAGCTTTCAAGCTGATGTGGTGCGGTACTGATGGCTCAAGCATTGTACTCGTCATTTGAATATAGTTTAAAACGATGACATTTATCGATAAGCTCTGGGATCTCATTAAACTAAGATGTCATTGTAGCATTTTTAAAGAGAATAAATCTCTGAATAATATGACATATCATTTGAAATATGTTTAATAATGGAAAATTGATCTATTTTTTTGGGTCATAGTAGTGACAGTTCGTCTTTTCAAGTGTCAATGAAATATTCTACTTTCAGAAATCTTTTTCAATTAGTCATACAAAATTTCTAATATGCCATTCTTTAATTTATTGCTTCTTTCGCAGATATGCTATACAGGCATCTTTCGTATAAAATTATTTTCTTTATTCCTTATAAAATATAGAAATTAGACCTATTTATTAATATTCAATCAAATTAACTGTCATCATAATCAATTATTCTTTATAGTTTAATGGAGAAATGTTATAATTCATAATTGTATATAAATTCATATTCTCTTCATTGCCGAATTTAAGCTTTTTTGCAAACCTTGAAGAAATAACTTAGGATTTTATTCTAAAAAAATCGCCATATCTGGGGGATTCATTATTCTTAAAACGTCTGGCTCTTTTATATCAAAACGATTTATTTGTAGAGCATTTCATAAAGCGGATAAATTTATATATTTAAAATAATAAGCAAGATAAAGAACGGACCCCTTAGCCTCTACAATTTAATCTGATTTCGCCATTTTTTCTCATACGAAAGTTTATTATCTCTACATCTGTAATCAAGAATTATTTGTCCCTATATTAAACAAGACGCCACATTTCTGTTTATAGAACCACAGCCAAATAGATAGATTTTGAAAAAAAAATCTCTAAGACATTATTTCTTCATACACTGGTTCTCTATGAGAACAAATATGACTGAATTCCCCAGCTGCAATCACCATGTCGGTTTCATCAATTTTTATTTCACATAAAAACTTAGGACCCCTAGATGTGTCATCATTAGGCGTCTACCCATTATAATCACCCTTCATTTCCAAGAGGTATCGAAAAATAAAACTTTGGTAAAACTTCCGGGAATAGTAACAGGGTTGATTTCGTCTATATATTTAAAATAAAAATAACAGTCAGCATTGCCAGCCACTTCTACTCCTCTGTTTATTTCTTTTGGAAATTCATGATTTTTAGATATATCATCAATAGCCAATAGCCCAATCCCCAATTTCCTTTCAAACATTTCCAAACGACTCTATTGTACATTCGCTATGATAGAGAGCTACGACATAGTTCAACAATTCCATCCAATATACCGACTTCGCCAATTTTAATTTCATATTATACCTCATTACCTCTTGATGTAGCATGCCCCCCCCCTTATTCTCCAATCTCCAGATTCCAAAGGCATCGCAATATAAAAATTTAACAAATCCTCAGTATCAATAACTAGAATAATTTCAGAAATTTTATTCTCCACTTAATTATTGCTTATTGAGCAGTATATCTCATCGTTATTATAAAAATAATATTTAAAATCACACATTTTTTTAACAAAAAGACATAATAATTCTTTAAAGTTGGAGAAAACCTAAATTAACGATATTCATGGGATGAAGAAATACCGGGTATGCAAAAGACAGCTTGTTCCATATTAAAGCGTATATTAAATTAACATAATTTTTCATCCTTAAAAAATAAACGTGATACGGTATAGCTACCCTAGCAGGACTCCAGTCAGTACCAAGCTTGGACATCAGCGCTTTTCTGTTCAAACTAGTATTCATCGCTTAGAGAGTATTAATTTAAATTGGATACTAATTATAATTGTTTTGATATTTTGTTTTATTTTAAGATTGCCCGTCTTTAGCTATATTGCTGTTTATCAATAGCTATATTTTTAATTTAGACATATAACGTACTTCATTTTCAATAATCTGAAATCATTTATTTCTACAACCACAAAAAGAACGAAATATAAAAGAAAAACAATGTTCAGATACTATATTAGCATTAGAAATGAAGTTTTTGGTATAAATAAGACGAAAATGCACCAAAAGTTCAACCTTTAATGAAATTAATGAATTAAGCTCTCAAGTTCAATTGGGGCAGTGATGGCTTGGTCGTAAGGTCTCGGAACTGGAGGATTTCAAGTTCGAGACCCTATTCCAGCGAAGAGCCGTCGAGTAAGCGGGTCTGGTGCACGTTTATTCGATCGGAACTAAATGTCCTCACGCTGGTGTGGTTCGGAAGTTTGGAGATGGAGTGCCAGCTCAGGTATCATTCTCGTCATCTGACCGCGGTTCAAAACTATGAGGTCTGTCCCAAAATATCCCTATTGTTGCTTTAAAATGGAACGTTAATATAACTGAACTAAAATTCAATTATTATATAAATTTTAGATAGATGGATTCTCTATTTAATCCTTTAAATTACTATAATTAAACCTTATTTAACTAATTTTTAATATAATCTTTAAGGTAATGATAATACACAAAAAAATAGTTCTCTTTGTGGATATAAAATATAGCCAGATGAAAGATAACCGAAAACTCCATTAGAAAAATATCGAAATGATCAGGAATATAAAAACACATTCGCACACACACACACACAAAATTCAGCAACGTATCTCTTAAAAATATTTCACTGCATCAGTATTATTATATATTATTATTCCTATAGGATCAAATATCATTGACTAATAGAATTATTATTTTCTCTTAAAGTGCAGAGTAACTCAATAGCTCAAACAACAGTACTTTAGAAAGTAGTAAGCACAATCTTTATATCTGTGACATTTGTTTAAAACAGATGACATATTTCATCTGTTAAAACAATATTTAAGAAAAAACTAGAAACAAAAGATCCATGCTTCATTGGGATCGGAACTCATAATTAAATAACTATTTATTACTCCAACCTATCATTCACTCTAACTCTTCTAGAGCCAATATTTTAATTTGGAGAAGACTGGTTCCATGCTTGTTCGGAATCAACTCCGATCCGCCAAAGTCTACCACCAATATATGGCTATTAACAAATAGCTAATATTCGTACAGCATTGTTGCTAATATTTTCTGGAATATTGCAAATATTTTCTAATTAATGCTAATCTTTATTCTCACTTTAAAAGACAGCTGCAATGGAATTCTTCGCAGTTCTCGTAATTCTTTTGGTGTTCTAACGGTTGGTTCCCTTCATAATTTATTATTTCGGGTTGGTGAAGTTAGGAAAGGATGCTTGTTTGAAATTTTGTATTGAGAATGATTTGATATCGAACCTGCAGAATGGATGAAGAGTGAGTGGAATATATTTTTTTACGCGTTGATGAAGTTGGGAAAAGGATGTTTGTTTGAAATTTTGTATGGAGAATGTTCCGATTGCTTCTTTCTCCATTATTTCTTTTCTTTTGGTTATGTACTGTTTCTCTTATCCACACAGGCTTTATGTGCTAGCGAAGCTAGTAGGTTCCCGCTCCCGCTGCTAGCAATGCCGTAGGATGTTTCTTTTAGGTTAAAAAATTTTGCCCGGAGCCAAAAAAAATATTATAAAAAGTCCTAATTATATGGCGGGAAATGTTAACCATAACTGCTCTGCGGAAGTATTTGTTTATTTTGTCCGCCATCTTTATTGGCGACTTGGCATTGTTGGCGCAGCTGGGTGCACAGTAAAATTCACTTTTACCGATATTTAATTTCTGAGCATTGTTAAGAAATTCTTAATGAAAGGATATATTGCAAGCTGTATTTCATCAAGTTATTAAATATACTTTATACTGAATATATAACAATTCCAAAGCAAAACTTTTTAGAAGTTAATTTGCTAGCTACTCAGTGTCAGAAAAAAAATGAGGCAGGTATTTTAAAAATTTATAAGATGACAGATTCGATTTCATTTTGGTCTTGAGTCATTTTTAAGTCATATATACGAGTCGTATATACCAGAAAATAAATCAATTACAAGACTCTATCATAAATTAACAAAAAAATTTTAAAAAAATTACTTACTTTTTTAAGGCGTGGTGCGTAAAAATAACACGTATAAGCAGTTCGTGTCATTGATAAGATAAAAGATAATTAAAACTAGTTTAGTTTATGACACAGTTAACTTTAAAAACAAACTTTTATTCATGAATGCCAACTTCTACAAGTTTAAAAGTAATGAAAAATATTGCCTGAATTTTTACTGGCTGCCTTACATCGAATGTGACTGAAGATGAAAATTGCTTATCAAAATTCAATTATCAATTTTAATTTTTCCGAAAGAAAAAAGAAATCAAAATAAGGCTTATGCATGATATAAAAATCTATCAATTCGAATTTATAATCTTGTAATAGCAATATTACATATTATTTACTTGATATAAATTTTATTATAAAACTTCATGTTTATTTCATTCACCAAGATATTTCGTTTCTTAAATCTGCAAATTTTCTTTGTTCACGGAAATTTTTTAACATCTATTAATTGCGAATTTCCTACTTTAAAGCATGGCAGCCTGTGTTGATAAATATCCCAATTTATCCATTTCAATAACAATAATAGTAATAATCGTGTGTCTATTATTTATTTACTTTCGATTACCCTATTTTGGCAGTATTATTATTGTAAGCGTTATTTTATTATAGATCATGTAACTATAGATAGCATCTTAAATCGCTCTGAGGACGAAAAATTGTGCATTTAAAAAAAATATTAGAAACGGAGTTATTTAAGAACATTGTTTGATCCCAATTCCAGTTCTCAAATGTTTAATTAATCTTCAAGATGATCGTCATCTTTCAGGCACTAATCGTATTGAAATTAGGACCTTTTTTGGCGAGTTATAGCTTCAAAAAAATCACGTTTGATAGTTGCAATGTGTTTTTAAGACTAACACCTTTTATGAAGCAATTTTGTTGGCTGAACAACTGAATTTCCAGTGCGACATTGTAACTGCGCATCAAATTCGATAAGTACAGCAATTTAAAATTGCAAGCGTAAAGCATTTGGTAAGACTAGAATCATATTTTTTCCAATTAGAATCTGGTTTCTCGTGAAACAAGGCAAAATCGTGCCAACCATCCAAAAACTCGGCAATGGCCTGCCATCCTGGATAGCTGTAAGAATTGGTAAAAAACGGTGGTACTTGTCAGTTGTAATGACGCCCAAATAGCGCCAAGAAAAAATTTCGCCAATTTGGCGATTTCTCTCTTTAAACTATATAGCATGTGATTCGCATATGATTGGACCTATATTTCTGCACATATTTATAATATCTACAATATTATAAATATATTATTAATATTATTACTACATAATATTATTACTATGAATATAATAATAATATTATGCTATAATTTGGAAAAAATTTTTATTGGCACTTTTTGGTCGTCATTAAAACCGATGACTTTTAGAGGTGCAATAAAAATTATCACTACCATAAATGGTACCACCCCTGCAAAAAATCAAATTTGGTGACCGGACGTTATTGTTAAGTTCAGTCAATTTTTCTCTCTGAATTGATTTATGGTTACATAAGGGCCTTTTGTGCAATTAGTGAAAATGAATTTTCAAAATAATATTTGAATTCGGCGACTAACTGCTAGATGGCTAATGTAAAAATTCCGCTAAAGCTCATGAAAGGTGAAGAAACAAATTTGTAAAGACCATTTACTTGAGGTCTAGAAAAATTCCCTGTATTTTAAAATACCAAGTATCTAATATTCAAACGGAATTGTTTGGTTAGATTTGAAAATACGATACTTCCCCTTCGCCAACCATGTGTTTTTCCATCGAAAATCACTTCGCCAACCGTCAGGCTTTAACCAATATAAAACTAAATTTGATGAGTTATAGCTTGAAAAATTCATGTCTGTTGATAATACAATATATTCATATTTAAATAAATTTTTATAATGTCTTGGAAATGATTAACGTTACTTAATTGTTATCTAGGAAGTGTGTGTTGAAATATCTTATTTTCAAATGTACAATTTTGAGTTCATATTTCTTATTTATTAAACATCCTAGGAGTTGTGGACATCCATTGTGGAGTTGGCTCAGAGTTTTGCATCAAAAGATGAATTTTTAAGAGTAAATTAACAGATTCTTTTCACGCAATAAATTAGTGTACTGTCATTAGAAACAATTAAGAATCGCAGTAATTCAAGACACTCAATTATAAACAGACGTTTTGCCTAGTGTTATCTTAATTCAAATTACCAAAAAATTACGGTTAGATTATTCATTAAAATGCCGTGCAAGAAAATTATTACGTACTTGTTAATTATAATTACATTCTTCCTTTGCCATGTTCCTTTCATGGCATCTTGAACTTGAATTTCATGGAAATTTATGGTTTTTAAAGTTATAGCTAACAGCTTCGTACAGATTGATACAGATACACAAATTGATCGAGAATTGCTGAAAAAGGCATTCAGACAAACAAAAATTTCTTGAATTCTTTGCTACAGATTATAGTTTATTTTATTGTTGTTGATTTTAAACTGTTATTCTAAGCTGCTTCATACATGGCAAAATTTTCTTAACGATTTTATTTAAAAATCAGTTAAAATTGCAGAATTGGTTTCGTTTGATCGCATTTGATCATCGTACAAACGAATAAAAGTAAGTTTAATATTTTTTATACTACAAAATTATATTAATAAAAAAATTAAATAACAACTCACTCCACAGATAAGGGGAAGTTTTGTAAATTTCCGAAATGTATTCATATTTTTCATTTGAGTGTATTTTCATTGTTGTGCTATATTTTTTCAAAAATGCGTTAAAACTTTTCTGAATAATCTAACTTATTCATCAGGGAGTAGATATTACTCATGAGATACATTTTCTACTGTCTCTCCTTGCCAAGATGAATCATTTTTGGATTCCCCTGAATCAGGCGGAGTAAATCGATACATTCCTCAGACAAGAGAGCTCCATCTTAATCCATTAATGTCGCGTATGAATCAAAGCAGTATTGAGAATAGGTAAAAATTTAGGAATATGTGTTGTTTTGTCCAAACAGTACTTATACTTACTTATTTCTAAAAAGAATTTTTAATTTTTTTTTAATAAACCATCACATATACAGTCAATCTGCTGCTATATATAAAAGTATTTCGATAAATGGTTAATTCAAAAAATATTTTTATAGATTTGATTAAAAAGATATACAAAATCACCAAACGTACAAATAATTTTCAATAATTTAATATGAATCTGATTCAAGTAGTGCCATGATTTTGGTGACATTAATTGTTTTACCATGCTGTGATGAAACAAATTCTATTAACTTAACTGATTCCAAAATAAAGATTTGTACAGTTCATTTCGTTATTACATATATCATATGCAAGAACTTACTGCCCTTTTTCTGCTTTTTTATTAAAATCCTTATTTAATTTTATAAGCTGAGAAGCTTTTTAATATCTTATGATAGTTACGGAAAACCTCAATTTGGCGATGTTTTTTTAAAAAAAGTGTCTGCATTTTTGGACGGATTCGAAATAGAACTGTGATTCTGACAACAGCAATAACAAATAATAGCAGTAGATACAGAATATTTTTTCTTAAATGCCAAAGTACAAGAGCAGAAAAAAATCAAATATTTGTGAAAAAAAAACTTTGATGAACCACAAATTTACATGAATATTTCCTTCATTATATATTTTTGATATTTATTCATACAATTCTAAGAGTTTTTGAGTGCATTTCAAAATTTTTGCTCAGAAGAAGAACTTTAGTAACTTTTTCACTTTATCACACAATTAGAAAACCGAGATTAAGTATTATGATCATTATACACATTCATGTCAAGATTTTAATGCATTTTTAAATTTTATCTCTCTTTGAAAAATCCATTTTTGGGATTATATTTTCTCACTTCTTTTCAATGAGCATGGGGAAAAAACGGAGTAACTCAGATGGTTTTTGCTCTTCATAAAAGTTGTAACTATGTACCTAAATTTACAATAGATCCGTCAACAAGAAATGAGTTATCTAACCGTCTGTAAGCGTGGTAAATAAAATGTTATAAGCCAATGGATGAAATTCAGCGTGCAATTGAGTACCCAAAATTGTATACATGACATACAAATGTTGAACCAAATCCATCGATGAGCTGATTGTCTATCTGTCGTATTTTAACACGATAACTCAAAGATGCCCCAGACTAAAGATATGAATTCAGATGGAATTTTGATAGAAACGTTTCAAAATTTAGGAATTTTGATGCTTAACATATCAAATTTTGAATTAATTTAGGTAAACGAAAATGACCAAAATTCCTAAATTCTGCAATGCTAAATAGTGTTTTAATTGTATACATTGTTCGATATGCAACTAAACTGGCAAGAAATAGTGAAAATTTGCAAGGAAATCAGGAGTAGTGTTTAAGGTGTATGTACATACTTGAAAGTTCGAAAATCGTTCAAAATATGGAATATTTTTTTTTATTGCTTAATAATATTCTCTGATCCTTTAGCTTTCAAACGATACCAAGATGTTGTCAATATTCGAAATATTTCTCGAGTTATAATTATTTTTCTTGAGGTGCTTTCATTAAAAATTCTAGTTACGGTGTTTTTAAAACTCATTTTATGAAGAATTAATAAAACTCATTTTATTTCATTTAAACAATCATAACTCAACAAGAAATTAACCGAATACAGTTATTTATATATCAAAATAATCTGTATGAAATAGCGGATGTTTTGTGTTTCAATCATATAGAAATAAATTTATAATAGCTGTTTAAAAATTAAAATTACAGAAAAAATCTCGCTTTTTCTATTCATTGTTGATGAAAAAATTGTTTAAAAAAACTATACATTTTTATAACTTGTTTGAGGCAGACAACATGAATAATATTAGGCATAATTTCCAACTAGAATTGTGTATCTACAAATTAGAATTTAAGATATCATGTTTAAAAAATAGACTAATTAGCTCATTAAATATTATTTAATTAATTAATAATTAGTGTAATATGTTTTTTTTCACTGAAATGAGTTTAAACATATATTTATGAACTACTGTGAAAAAACTGGATTTTTAAAGTTAAAATTTAAAAAAAATCTTCAAGTGTGTAATTACACCTTAAATAAAATATGAAGTCGCTCTTTTATTGAATCTATATATTAAATTTTTCATATTGCAGGAGACATATTTAATAATATTGAATTATGCAAGGAAAATTTAAATATTTGGATTAAAATTATCAGATTTCGCCAAAGTTCTGATACTGATTTAGAAATTTGGGAACATGCAATCGAAAGATCATCGGCTTGGATAATCATGTAATTATTATTCGGGGAATTATGTTTGGGATTGTACGAACAGAGAAACAATTAAGGACAGTGACTCAATAATTGGCAATTGTTGATGTTGGATAGCCGTTCTTCACCACTAAATTCATTTTCATGGCAGTGCTTGCTCAAGATATGAATATATTGTTACGGATTTCCCTCTATCACTATCAATCCGTCGGGTGCGTTTACTTGTGCGTATTTAGTGGTTGTGTATGGTATGAAGATAACACAACACAAGTTCAGTCCTTTCGGTAGACGAACACACAACACGTTTATTCACACTACGACACACAGGATAGCACAAAGACCACCACTACATACATCATGGAGAAGACAATTATCTTCAGCTGAGACGTGCACACAGCAGCACACAACAAGACTCCACTGCAGGCTGTAGCGCACAGCTTAGTTCAGCACTAGCTTGA
>JAPMOR010121157.1:0-10791 GCA_026543865.1 Argiope aurantia | reverse complement strand
GTTCAGCTTCCATATATTTCTTCATCTCCACATGTCCAGCTTCCATAAATTTCTTCATCTCAGCCAACAGAGCCAGTAACTCACCATTGCTGCTATCAGCCATCGTAGCCTGAGATCTCGTTTTCACCATACACTGTTGACCACTACCCCACTTTTGATACCACATTGTTACGGAATTTCCCGGTTCGTTTGGATAGTGAAAGTGATATGGTGTGGAGAACGACGCTCAATCAGCAGGCGGCAGTAGAAAATAAACAACGACGTTTATTTACACGAAGACAGACAGGACAGCACAAAGACGACCACTACATACAGCATGGGGAAGACAATTATCTTCAGCCGAGACGTGCACATACAGTACACAACAAGACTCCACTGCAGGTTGTAGCGCACAGCTTAGTTCAGCACTAGCTTGACTCCGTCGCTGCTCTGCTAAACTTTGGAAGCCCCATTGTTTACCGTGGATTCCGACTACTCTCCGGCAGCTGCAGACTGCCTCCTTTTATAGGTCTCAGGAGGCGGGGCTAGTAGCCTCTCAACCAATCAGCAACTTTCGAGGCGTATCTCCGTTCCCAATGGATCGGTAAAATTCTCGATGTTTCGGGTATAATCTATTTTGGCTCCAAAGTCGCCAAATTCGTCGCCAAGTCGACAAATGGTCGCCAAGCTCTGGGACCTCTGATGCGACACTCGGACTCCGTCCAATACAGATGACTGTAAAACAGTCTTTCTGATGATGGAACCAACTATGCTGTGAAGTAGCATCACAGATTCGTAACAATATGGAAGGCAAGGACATGCTCCAGTCGGGATTGTTATATCACAACAATTTGAAAATCGGGATATTCGATGGATAGAACATCCCTCGCATTCACGAGACTGCAACCCATTCAAAACGTGTGGGATGTCCTCAGGAGATACATTTCTGATATTAAAATAATATATTATCCTTGAAAATATACGAAAAAAAATCAAAAATTGAAGCGTATCAATGCAGGAATTAAATTTCTAATCAGCAAAAGTGATCTTCCTGGAACTTTCTCGCTTACGTTCTAATTAAGGTGTTATCATCCTCACTTCTACATAAAAATTAGAAATGAGAAAGGCCTTGAACTCCACGAGTGCTCAGGTTTTAAATTGTAGAGTTCCGCTGATAACAGTTTCGTTCTTTGTAAAATAATAAGAAAAATTTTTCTGAATTATTGAAATTTTGTTGACAGATTAAAACCAATATTTGACACAATACTACAATTATAAGATCAGGGTCATATGTCAAGTGTCTAAGTCGTTGCCTTTTTAGTTTAATCTGCGACATTTAGCCAATATACAGAAAAACAGATGATCAATTCTTTGAATAATTTGTTTCAAAACTTGATATGGAACTGTGATAAAAAAACAAGCAAACTTGTATGCTAAATATTATAAACCTATCCATTTGCGTTTATTAGTTATTAGATTTACTTGCATCTGGAAGCGGACAGACTTCCTCTTAATAGGTAAGGTTTAAAATTTGATAGATATCTATAAACTTGATGTAATGACCACATATCAAATTCCATTCACATATCTCAAAACAGTTTTGCGTTATTTACTTTTAGGCAAACGGTGAGACAGACATAATTTCAATAACGTGTCTTTTCAGGTTAAGAAAGATTCAATACGTGGAAATTCGTCAAAATCTAAATTTCGATTTTTTTTTTTTTTTTTTTTTTTTTTTTTTGTACTGTGACAGTGTTTCTTTGTATAGGAGAAAATAAAAAAGGAAGTCAAATCAAAAATGTATAAAATATTTATATAACATTTTCATTGCGCGTGAACAGCAATATATAATTTATTTAAAAAAATCCTTTAACTTTAGATCCTTTTTATAATATAATATATAACAATATTTTTTTTTAATGAACAGATTTATTTATTCACTCTAGTTGCGATATTATATATATATTTTTTTTGCGTATTTATAGCTGCTATACAGTAAAGAAAAAATTTAAAAAAATAGATTAAATATGGACGCTTCAAGTTTGAAACTTTATAATATAAAAAATATTTTAGGAAAGAATTTCGAATCCCCGTAGATTATTTTTCATGCACATTCACAGAGGAAATATATTTCTTGATTGGCTCTCCAGATGGAGCCACTAACAAATATTGTTTCAATTTCACTTGAATAGAAAAGATGCGCAATGTGCCAAAGTGAATTCATTTTAATAAGACTACTTAAGCGTATATTTAAAAACCTTTTATCAAACCGTTTTTTTTTAATCTTACAGTTTGAAACAATAACTTCTTTAACATTAGTTAGTGATTAAGTGACAAAATTATAATTGTTTTGGAATAACTAATATTCTAAATTTTGCGGAATGTATATGTATTACTATTCATAATATCTCTTAATAGACTGATAGTGGGAACAAAAATATTTCATATTACTTGAAATGTACTAAACTAACGATACAGTTAATGCTTCCAAAAAAAAGTGAAAATCTTTATTACCGGAATGTGTGCAAAGGGTTGCATACAAGCGAAGAAAACATATAAGGGTTTAAAATGGCTTGCTTATTTCCATGAATTTAATCCACTTATTTCTCTAATATGTCGGCCTTGATGCTGGTGATTATGCACATAAGGAGACGTGTGACCGAATTATAGATTTTCATAATTTAGATACGTAATAATTTAGATTTTAAGAATCAATTTAATGTTAAGAAAAAGAACTTGTCGGAATATCCTCTTCTCTCCTCATATTATGTCAAAATTTGAACTTCGTATTATTTAAAAAAAAACAGAGTAGGATTTAGGAATTCTGTTTTCCCGGATGAAATCAAATTTGGTACAGATCTTCAATTTTGGTGACAAGATTAAATCTAATATTTTAATCATTTAAGTCGGCAATGCATTTTTCAAGCATTACGTTTACGTAAACAATAATATATCGCTCGACAGATGGTAGTCCTATGGCAGATATGATTCAAAATTTGATAAACAATTTTGATCACCAAACAATGATAAATTTAATCTCTATAGTTTTTCAAGTTTTTAAATTATCCTATGCTTATGCACACGAGGGAAATTCTAGATTGACTTCCCGTTGAAGGATTTTGTTCAAAATTTCAAAGATATAAATAACTTTGAAGTTAAAATCACATATGGAATTTCATCAGTTCAACTCATTTCAGTTTTGAGTATTTGTGTTGCTTTATTAAAAAAAAAGTCCAACATAATTTCTAAGATGTTTTTATAGGAGCGTAAGGAATCTAAAATGTGGACATGTACCTTCTGCTAAAAAAATTAGATTAATATGAGATTAGCAGCACTGGAGGAATTTTTCACGTAACATTCACGTTTTGTCAATTCTGTTCATTTCAAAGACATGTCATTTTTAAACTTTTCTGTCAGATTTCTTGTGACATAACATAGCCATCTACCCGAAAAATAGCATGGTTTTATCGTATGAATTAAGGCCATTATGACCACAACAGATGAATTAAGGCATTATAACCACAATCTCGTTTTTATTTAAGGAACGCTATATTCAAGGAAAATTGTAAAGAAGACATTCAAACAATTCCGGCATCCCTATGAGATCTCTTAAGTTAGTGTAATTGGAGAAAAAATGAATAATGAGATAATTGCTTTTATAATATTTTAAAAAGAATGTAAAGCACTTCGACTGTGGTCAAGCTTTGTAAGAAATAAACAAGAATGAAGGCTGAAATTTTCCCATAAAACCAGCGATTTTCCATTGTGTCACAATTCAAAGGACATCAGAGAAATAAAGGATTACACTTGAAAGATTGTTTACACTACAAGTGTAAAATTTATTCATTTTTAAATACCAGGAACTATTTAAGACTCATAATTTAACCTGAACAAAACCAATAATTTTTTTTTCTTGATAATTTATTAAAAAATCTATATCGTTTAAAAAATTTTACAATGAATTTTTACATTTAACTAAATTGCTGTGGAAATAATTTTAAAAGAGTCGAGTGACTATATAGATGAGCGTTGCATCTCACTTTGAAACTAATTCAAATCTCCATAAAATGCATTGTGTATTTAATTGGTATGTAATTTGGCATGTTAACACAATTACATGCTCAAAATTTTCAAGAAAGTAATAATAGAACCATTCTATAAAATGCCAAAGACAATGACAAAAAAAATACTACAGGTTGTTTTAAACTGTACCTTGACGTCAATACTTTTTCCCTCTTGGAAAACGCTCGATTTAATCTGATATTAAATTGAAGCGGTGCATTAAGTGTTAGTCAATACTCTGAGCTGGCTATAGAAAACTATGTTCCTACGGCGACCTAAGTACCACTATTAAAGAATTCCGATTTGTAACATTTACTTTTAATTAAGTCTCAACAATTACAAATAATGCGTGTCTTTTATAGAAAAAAAATATTCCTTATCGCCTTGAGTGACTATCATTGATCTGTATAAATTACCTTATCATTAATGTGATATAAAAATGGGAAATAGTAAGCTTCTGTTTCAAAGTTTTATCTTGTCCAGTATTAAATATCTAGATTAGATAGCTCTAAATCGATTTATAATCACTAGTTTTCATAGCTTTGCCATTCTAACAGAAAATTTTCTATTTACGTGCCAATCCACTGGAATTTAAAAGATCAAAATTAGGTACGTTTTTCTTTCCTACCAATTTTCAATTATCATAAGTTTATTATTTATCCTCATTTAGATGTTAGAATACACATTATTTTCATGAAAGTTATTAAAATTTCTAAATAAGGCACGAGTTGATACCTTAACAAGAAAATAAAAAGTTAACAAACTTGATAAAAAAAAATTTATACTTAAATAATTAAAATCTTTTTATTTGGAAATGCAAATCATGCTATAGTTCTTATTTATTGACATATTACATTTTGTTTATTTATAGGAATTATTACCATCATGTAATATATTTTATTATTATTTTAATATTTTACATTATCTATATAATTTTATTTTGTAAGAGATCTTATTGAATTGGACTATTCTCTCTATTGTAGGAAAATGGACTATTATCTAGAAGGCATTGAATTCTGATTCGATAATATCGATAAATTACTTGTCCATTTTCCTACAATTTGATAAAAACTGTATATGCAGATTAATAAAGCAGATTAAAAAAAATATCTTACGTATCATATCAGAATTCAGAAATCAATTGCAGGAACAATACAATTTAAAAGTGGTAGTTAAAATTCAAAATATTTTTTAAATTTTAATTAGTGTCAATTATGTATTCTAAAGATTAAACTTTAAACAATAACTGGTTGAAATGATAAAACAATTGATGTTATGTTATTATAAAAATTATTGTGAGATTTTCTTCTTCATCTAATATTTAAAATTAAAGAGCAATTGTTTTTTTACTGTATCATTGATTATTTTTCATATACTATCTCGTATACTTTTTTGCACTATTAATTACGTTTAACTTTTGAATTATCTCACAAAAAATTTACTAAGTTTTAAAAAATTCTTCAAGCAAATAACTCTGCCTCTTCAAGATTAATACGTTTTCTGAATAATTAAACTCACGATATCCGTTAAATAAAACTTTTTTCAGCAGTAAAATTCTGATTATATATATTTTAAGGTAATATTTTATATATTATTATCAATACATTCTATTAAAATTTTTAGACCTTAGAAATGATATTTATTAGTATCTTTATTAGTAGTTTTTTCACAATAGCTGAAGACATTAGTAACCATTTCGTGTATAATAATATAATGTAGTATATTGTAGTACAATATAATAAATTTCAAATATAATAAAAAACTAAATAAAATTTTGTTAAAAAAGAACATATTTAGCTTATAAATTAACTGATTCTAGTTCGATCCGTATTTTATTGTAAAATAGATCTGGATTATCATCAATCTTTAATTCAATTTTAAAATTGAATCTAAAAATTCCATGCACAAAATTATAAGTATCATAAAGTCAAGAATTATCATTATTTATATTTTAAATTCTTTTACAAATAATTTGATATGTAATTAATGCTTTGATATATATATATATACAAATGTTAAATTAATATCATTATATATATATTTTGTGTAACATGTTATAATTGTCGAAATCTATAGCTAATAAATGGCAACATTTTTATTAATTATTAAACTCAATTAATTCATATTTATTAAAATAAGCATTAATTAAAATTTAGTTTAAATTTCAAATATAACATTTCACATTTCTTCACCAAAAATGATAATTACACGTAATTCAGTAACTGTAGGTTGAACACTCTATCCTTTAGATCCCAAATAAAATACACATATATAATGTCTGACAGGAAAAAAATTTGATGCTTCAATCAACAAATTTATTCAAGAAAGATAATTTCTTTTTCTCTAAATGTTTGGTACTAATGATTGACTAGAAAAGCATGTAAGACTAATTTTTGAATCTCTAACATTTCAATCTTAGATTATAATCTAAATTTTGTGTAATAACATCGACAAAATTCAAATAGATGCCAAACAATTCAAAGAAACCGTAATATCCTTAGAATTTGTGACTAGATTCGATATGAATTTTTTGAAAAAATATTATAAAATGTTTACATGTTTTAATTTTACATAAAACAGATTCTAAAAACCTTTATGAATGAAAAATACATTAATTAAAAACCAAAAGTGTTTAGAAATCAGAAAAACATGTTTATTATTTATTTTTCTTTTTGGCTAATAATTGGAATAAAATAAAAAAAAATTCTAGCTTAGCCATTTTTAAAATAATTTGGTTAAAAATTTAAAGACAAGCGTATAAATTAATTCCAGAACTAAGAAATAAATTGCTTTTCTTTCCAGTATTTGAATGCGAAGTTTAATAGTTAAATAACATGAAATTTTGAATTTTTTGCGATATGAACAATTGAAGCAACTAATATATTTTTAAAAATATATGTATTGCTTATTCTATTGCTCGGAAACTGCAAAATACGTTAAAACTCCGTTAATACGTTATGAATAATAATAAAAAAAACAATAGATCATTTATGAGGTGTTTTGTAAGAATATTTTATTCAAAATTTAGAATTTAAGAAAAATAGCATTCCAAGATATGAAATAGCAATAAGACGTATATTGCGTGAATACAAAAATTAATATGACTTTCCAAAAACTGAACATAGAAAGGAAATTAAATATGATTTTATAAAACAATGGCTAAAAAAATTGAGAATAACAAAAAAATACATACGTGTTTATAGTTGTAAATTGATTTTTTAACATAATTATCGACTTTTAAAAGTGCAATTAAAATTAGAGGACTTTTAAACAGAATTGTAATGCTTAATAACTATTACTCACCATGGTTCTAACTTTCCTTCTGACCATGACAGCTGTGATAAATAAAACAATGCAGGAAAATACAGAAAAAGATAAATCTGAAAGTGTTTATCTATAGACTGATAACCGAATTATCTCAGAGTAATATGCACTAAAAGCTTCAACAGTCACTGACAAGAGATTATAAAGGGGAAAAAGAACTCTCCTGCACTATCACAATTTCATCTCTTTCCTTCTCTACTCCATTTTTAATTTCTTTCCATTTTTTACTTTTTTGCTTTTATTTAAGATTACTTTCACTTTCGTTATATTTATCACACGCAGATTTACCTGTAACAACGCGCAAACATTTATGAAATTATTTTTTTATTTATATTTATATAAATTCTACAGTGAAAAAGATGTGAATTACATTGATAAAAATTCATAAAATTTTTATTCACTATTTCATTAACTTCTCTATTAGAAGAATTTTGGAATAAATAAGGGTATATGACATTGACACCTACTACATTGACATTGATTTAAAAGCTGAATATAGCAGTGCCAAATGTGGAAAACTACTTGTGGTAATTATGGAATTTAACGTCCTAAAAGAACTGATAAGTTTTACAGGGATGATTCTTAAAAACTTTAATTTAGAATTACAATTATGGCGCATTTCACAGAACCTTTAAATACTGAAAAAGGTCTATGACAAGGAGACTCTCTAATACCTACAATTTAACTTGGCTTTGGGGAAAAAAACCATCAATGACTTCGAAATGAGAACAAACGAAACTATTCTGTGAAAAAGAATCCAACTGCTGGATTTTGATGACGATATCGATATCATTGAAGGAATTAAACAGATTTACCTGTAATGCTGCATTCTCGCTTGAGAATGCAGCATGAAAGGATGGGACTAACTTTTAAGGAAGAAAAACTAAATTTCTGATTGTAACAAATAAAACTATGGATATGCACATTCTAAAGATCAATAATTATCCTTTCGAGACTATAAAGAAATTTACATATAGAAGTACAATGATTTCTAGCTGAAATGGCATAAAAGTTGAAATAAAAAATAGGATATCTGAGATTAGTAGATGAAATATGGCCTTAAAAACTATCTTAAATCAAAATTAATCAGCAAAAAACAAAAATGTCTTTATAAGATTTTGATTAGGCCTATTGCCTTTTACGAGTGTGAATGCAGGACACTTAACAAAGCATAAGAGGGCATTTGGAAGGAAGATTTGAAACAGTAAGACAAAATAACGTGAAGAATATTATAAACATGAAATTTATAAAAAAAGATATGGTGAACTCGATTTTATCAAAATAGTAAAAGTATCTTTATGAGTTGGGTCATATATCTAGAGAAGATGATGCATTCCCAACCAAAAATAATTAGCGTTTTGAAAAAAAAAAGGGAAAACGACAAAGAGGAAGTTCACTCACCGGATGGCTGGATAGCGTTGAAAACGATATTAAACAGATTGGAGTAAAAAGCTGGATGTATATTGCGCTGGATAGTATCAAATCGGATAAATTTGGAGAGGTAGCCTTGACCCATAACAAGCTATAGTGCTTGAGAAGTTGATGTTTTTCGCCATTAGAACGAAAACTATATATATGAAATGAAAACATATTAATTTATTCTATAAAACAAATAAGCTTTCCGTTTAAATTTCTTTAGAAAAATAAACATTATTTTATTCCTTGAGTATTACAACATTTATTAATGTATACTGTAACATATTGCATTACTTCAATTTTTATTTTTGCAACTGAAAATATCATTTTTAAAATTATAATTTCAATAGATATTTTGAATATCAATTAATTACAAATAAAACTCTAATCAGAGAGGTATTATATTTTCACTACCTAATATCTTAGTTCAGACTGAAAAGTTACACGGTGGCATTGTGTATTTTCACTTGTACTGCGCAGTGTTTGTCTTTCTTATGGATGCTCATACATTTGTCATAAACGTATTTCATGGTTTTATTTCTGAATATTATTGGAGAGGTAATTCATTCAGATATCGACAGAGCTTAAACACTTGAAAAAAATTTTGAGAGACACCAATATGCATTTATTTTAAGAGAAAAATTCTTAAAATAAGCCAAAATACTATAAAAGGCTCATTTAATATCATTATTTAACAAAACTTTTGTCATTTTAAATGCACACTTACGACTCAAAAAATATGCCTAGAGTTTCCACTTTTATTATGATGACATGCATATACGCCATGAATCCTAACTAGGCAATGTGTGAGTGAATCTAATTTTCAACGTTTTGCATATCACAATAATAATAAATTTTCACTTTTATGAGACATCTTATTTTGGCCCCTCGTTATGAATAGCATTAATTGTAATCGAATCAAATTGTTTCAACTCTACTCGTTCTGATAAAAAAGTGATATAATTCTAAAAAAATTTAAAAAATGATTGCTTTTTTTAAGTGCAAACAAAAGATCAGAATTCGCTATTGCAAATATTAGCCGCCTGTAAAAGAGTAAATAAAGAATTATAAAAAAATTTCAACTGAAAATAACACTGAAATACTTTTGGGCACATTCACCATATTCCATTATATTTCAAAAGATATTCAAGGTATCCATTTTTTTTTCTCACGCTGTTAACTATTATTACATACCGCATTTATGGCAATAATTACAAAGCTTGATTTTCGCTAGAATTTAAAAAATGGCTTTCAAAGTAGCTGTCATTGGTGGAGGAGTTATTGGAATAACGACAGCAGTTGTGATCGCCGAGCATTTGGATAATGCGAATGTGACTGTTATTTCAGACAAGTGGTCCCCTGATACTACAGGCGATGGATCAGCAGGATACTGGGATCCCTATCTGCTAGGAGATCTACCTCCAGATACTCTCAGGTAAATTGATGTTTCTAAAAATGCAACAATGCATATTTTCCATTCCAATAAATCATAAGGTTATCTATAAAGTAAAGTCAAATGAAAATGGAAGTGTGACTGTAATTTTATATATGTGACAAATGTGACAAAAATCAAAATCTTACACAAATGTTTAGGAAAAGACAAAATCTATGATATAAAATGCAAAATTTTCTCTCAGTTTTAAAAATTATATTCCCTGCCTTTTTTATAAGACCGTTCTTTATTTATGATGCAAAACCCTTAAATTCAGACTCACACTTACCTGTCATTCAGTATTTCCAAAATTTATTTAGCATTCTTTTATTATTTTGTTTAAAAGCGAATATCTATAACGCCATGAAATTCATTTTTAAAATAAAAAACGATTTTTTTTTTGCTATGCAGTAACATTTTTGAAAAAAAAAAAAAGCTTTATTTTTGAAATGGTCTTTTATAGTTGTTTTAATATATTCTTAATCTTCATAATTTTCGATTATTTACTTGCACAGGAAATGGTGCAAGAAATCCAGTGAAATCTTTCAGGAAATCTTCCAATCAGCCAAGGCTGTAGA
>JAPMOR010121148.1:0-11520 GCA_026543865.1 Argiope aurantia | reverse complement strand
CTTGTTTGCATAGTTTTTGTTAATTCTATTACCAAATAAGCAATAAAAAACATAATCATTTTCAAAAATATGTTTAGTAATAGTCTATGATTTATAATTTTCCAAGTGCTATATTTTTAATTTATATTTACAATGAATTTCCTATCCATTAAATTACCATCTGTTCTATTTCGAAAGCAAATTCATGAAAATAAAAATACAAATAAATTAGTAGGATTTATAAAATCACAAAAAATAGGATACAGAAAGAGGATCAATTTTCATAATGAACTCATGATGAAGCATATTCAAGCTAATTTCAAAGAATTTTCAAAAGAGTTTTGTTTGCATTTTGATAACAATAATTATTCTAAATAACATGAGTGAATGTTTTACGTAGTAAAATAGGGAAAAGTTTTTACCAGTATACGTAGTAATAATAACAAGTACAATTTAAAAAGAATTTATTACTTGTGTTGTTTTAGGGAGGAATAAAATTGCTGAATTTTTCTTGATCTAAATATATGATACATGCATTTATTTTTATAGGTCATAAATTTCATTTCAATTTTCATTCAGATTCTCTTTTTTCATATAAATGCAAAAATATTTTTTAAATTAAAACTAGAAAATTGGTGACAAATTTGTAAAATTCCATTTCAATTGCATAGAAATGATTAATAATATTTGTTCTCTAATAATTAATTTAAAACAAAAAAAAAGAAATAATGTTTTATTATTGTTAAATAATTTTAATTCATTTCTCTTAGCTTAGCTCGCAGGAGAATTTTTCATTGTTAATACTTCACATTTATTAGAAGGGAATTTCACAATCCTTTTCAGAAACATTTTAAGGAGCATCGAATTCATAGAAAACAAGTTACCACAGTAAAACATAAGATTTCAAAAAGCAATTAATTTATTACAATATTCTTTCTAATTATGCTGACCGTATTTAAAACGAAGCTTTAGAAGTCTTTTTAATGAAAACGTTCAATAGAAGGAATGTAGCTTTTGATTCTTATAAGTCAAAAAGTAGAAAATGCCTGAAGCTGTGTAACGTCTAATTAACGTTTCAAAATACCGAATGTTATATTAGCAAAATGGAAAAGAAAAGTATTTGGATCTAGCAGAGAAATTTCTTGAAATTAAAGTTGTTAATTTGAAAAATAAACAAGAAAAAATAAATTCAAAACATTTTACTTCCTAATTTAGGAAGTGTTATACATTAGCATTTAACACTGCATCGCCTATCCAAAACTTCCTTGTAATAATGAATTCTACGGTAATTATTTTTGAGCTTTTGTTGCTTTGAAAAAAAATAAGAACAGAAAACAAATAAGAATTTCTAGTATTGGTTTTTACTTTCTAATTCTTTCATAATGAAAAAATAAACTTAGAGAAGGTAAAAAATCACTCAATAAAATTAGAAGATAAATAATTATTATGATATATTTCCAGTTGAATTTAATTTATTCTAGTTTCATTCGTTTTTAAAATTTTTGGAATTCAAAATTCATTTCTATTCGAAGAAATATTACTGTATTATTAATATATAATATATGTATATATTGTTAAGTTTATATTGAAATTACTTATAGCAAATTTTTATTAAAACGTCATTTAATAAAAATTCGAAATAAAAAAGGATTTTTAAATGAAAATAACTTTGATCTAAACTACACAATCAGCATTTGAATAAGTTTTTTCTCAATATAACACATGAAACACCCTGTTTGCTGTAGCTCCCCATACAATTGACCAAACTTTAGAAATAGAGAGTTTCATCCAAAATTAATATCAGTCATATCGCCTACAGGAATTTGCACCCCCCCGTCTTCTTTTAGTGGAACAAAAAGATCTATATTTATCAAATTCTCTCCTCATTCCAGCTAAAATTCTTTGAATAAATATTGAATGTATTTTTTCTTTTATTCTATGCTTACTTGAATAATTTCCAGAACTTCATCCCTAGGCTGATTTCCACTAATGCACTCAAACTGAATACAAAATTGATAAATTCGGTATTTCTACTTTTTGTGTGATGATACTATTTTCCTAATTGATAAGTTTTCATGGCATTAGTATTTAAGTGTGATTCAGCATGTTGTTAGGGGAAAGAGAACAGTAAAAGTAACTATTCAATTTATTCCCCGTGGTCAGAATATTATTATTGTTTTTGCTTCTAAAATTGAAATTTTTGGATGCAAGAATAGAAAAAAAAGAGGTAAAAAAGTTTTTTAATTGACTTCTTCGGCACTAAAGCACAGAATTGGCTTTGATTGTCCCAGTCAGCTTATACCATAGCTGATTCAATGCCATAGATTTCCAGTTTCTGGCACCCAGAAGATTGAGGTCTTTTTCAACATTGTCAATCCACCTAAAGGGTGGCAGACCTTTTTTTTAACATCTGTAGGCTTGCTAAATGTCAGCCTTTCTGCTGGTTGGAGTTCTCTAATCTTTGTAAGTATCCGAACTACTTAATAGGAAAACATTTTTCTTTAGATTCTTTTTTGTATTAACTTATCTACAAAAGTACGTAATTTTCTCTGTTTTATACAGCATTGCTTGCTTTTACAGTAACTCATTTTATTGCTTTCTTTCTTGAAAGCTTTTATATTTTCTTGCTATTTTGGAATATACACAACTATAAAGCCTATTTTCCCTTCCTCTTTCCGTACCTCATTTAGCATGAAAATAAGCATCTTGAACGCATATCATTAGAAACTGCAAAGGAAATATTTTCTATTGTTAATAAATTTGGTATAGATAAGCGAAGAAGGTTAATATCTTTTTAGAGATATTGTTTTATCCTTCTCTGTCCAAATGTAAAATTTTAATGACAATAATTATGATTTTATTTATGGTGAATGAAACGATATTATCTCACATTTATCAGAAAGAACCACATTAAATTTCCAGAAAACCGAATGAAGTTTTCACACTACTTTTCTGTAAGAAAAAATTATTTCGAAATGTTGTTTTAACTTTTGAATAATTCATAGATCTTAGTTCCTCCTGAATATTAATAGCTATGCTGGCTTAATAACTAATATGCTGGCTTAATAACTAATATTTTAATAACTTATATCAAACACAAATTTTTTTAAAATATTTTCAGAAGGATAATTCTAAAAACTAAATTATGTTAAACCAAAAAAAAATAAATATCCAAGGATTTCAAAATAAAACAGGAATCGTAATTTTTAAAATTACTTGAGGATATTATTCTTTTGAAACAAAATAAGTATGCATTAAGGAAGTTTAAATGTTGTATTTGGATTAAAAAAAACCCCGAACTGAATACCATTAAGTTTCCTATCTCCTAAACATGCATGTTAAAAGCATAAAATAATTAGTAATCTTAATTTGAGAATTCAATTTATATTAATCCTAGATATCCTTTGATAGGAGGAAAGATTTGTTAAGCGTTGTTCAAAATAAAATATTAATAATAACTCATTTCTGAAATTTAAATTTGATATCTGAAAATATTTGAGAAATTTAAATTCAATTTTAAAGTTGAAGAATTAATAGAAAATCCTTTCATAATTTTTAAGTAATTGAATATTTTTACAATTCATTATTGCATTCAAGTTACCTTTTCTGAGCATTATTGCATTCTAGGTTAAAGAAATTACAATAAATTAGAAGGCAATTACTAGATTCAGTAATTTTTACAGGCCATAAAGATTTTTTTTAAAAACTAGTTATTAGTTTCTTGACTCAAGCTATAATCTCAATTAGAATTACGATTTTTTGACTAAATGATCTAGCGTAATGCTGAAGTTTGGTGATCACACGAAGAGAAACATAATTGTTTCAAAGACCAAGACGCATAATAATAATTCTGAAAAGGCCATCAAAGGCACTTGAAAAATCTTATTGTTTAACTGGAGGCAAAAGTGTTAAGATTAATGAGAACTGGAAAGTTAGGAAATTACCAAGTATCTTTATAAACTCTTTGAATAAACATTTAAAAATCTTTTGGGATTTAGCAATGGAAAAATGCAATAATTTAAATTCTTTGAATAAGAATTAAATAACATGTATTAATTCAAATGTGAATTCAATATTATCGACTTTTTAAAAATTTATTATCCTCAAGTGCTAATGAATTTGGTAGTTTTACAATGTAGATATGATTAAAATTTCTATAATAGTTTTAGAAAAATACAGAAACTTTTTTTTAATTTAAATGCTTAGAACACTTTTATTAAGAAATAATAGAAAAAAAATACGAGCGTCTTAATTGATATTTTACAAGGAAGTATTTTAGAGATGTTAAGTTTATAGAAGGCTGTATAGGTGTCGTTAAATGCATTTATACAAATTCCCGTATATGTTGTTGATTTTCCAACTATTTTTCTCCAAAAAGCTGAATAAACCGGTTTCCCTTTGAATGCTTCTATGTTTGTTCTCCAAATGCTAATGGTTCTATTGTGAGAACATATATTTTGGATGCTTTTCTGCCGATTGGGTGGCAAAAAAATTGGAAATGGAACGGCAGCTGTAATCAAATGATAACATACTGAATTTCATTAGTATTGCGATTACATGTATGCGAAAGTACAGATGTACAGACGATTAATCGTTTGAGAGATTTGGTTCAAAATTTGATAACAATCTACATTATAGATACTAAATCTGTGTACCAAACTTCGAGTTCTTTTGTGTATTGTAACAAAGGAGTTAACTAACTCGAATAGCCAGCCAAGCTGACTTCCTCTGAAAGGGTTTCGTTCAAAATTTGACATACATTTGAAAATTTAACTGTAAGTTCATATACTAAATCTCATTCGTCTAGCTCAAAGAATTTTGAATTACTGTATTCACAGACAGATAGATATAAGGACAAAAATGTGTGTTTTGGACTCAAAGAGCTCTAAAGCTATAAGATTCTAATTTTTTTTTTTTTACGATTACAATAATTCTTTTATATTTTGCAGATGAGAAAATAAAACTTATATCTACTCAATATGGTATTTATTATGTCTAGTGCTGGTAAATATTAGAAGTATGGATTAAGGAAAAAAGAGAACAGTTACTCGGAAAATTACTTTTGATTACCTTTTACTGCAACATCAGATAGGCGACATGCCCAGATGAAAGTAGAATTTTGATTCCAGGATTATTATTTCACATGATAAGATAAAAGAGTTTTTAGAAAGGTGTGTTTCGTTGAAATTTAGTAGAAAATGATTCGTGTTGGAATATAATTGAGTAAAGTAATAATGACAAATTAAGTGACATTATGCAATAAATTCATTCAGAATAATTCATTTATTTTGTTGTTGCTATAATGTTTTAATAAACATTTATGAAAAGGTACAATTAAGAAGTACATAAATTTGAACACAGTGATAAGAAATGCAGGGAATGACAATATTAAATAGTAAAAGAAAGTATTACCAGTCTAATAGTTTTTCGATATAAATGCCTCTCATGTTGGTATATTTATCAGAGTCAAAATTCTGATTGCTGAGGTGCATTGTCATGTGTCCAAACGGATAGAAATCTGAGGCATCCAATTAAGGTCCGTATGGTTGTGCTCCAATACTTCCCATCCGAATCTTTGCAACTTTGCACCAAAAGTGATAATACTATTCTCTCAGTCTAATATTATTATTAACTGCATTTTTCATTAATGTATGCAAATTTATGTGCATTATCTATTGATATGCCTTTTTTACATTGGAAAGAAAGTATAAGTTACGAACAACAATTGTAACTGTAGTTTTTGACACTACTGTGCTTTTACAGTAATTATTACGAATGATTCATGTGCACATGATAAAAAGATAATAAGAAAGAGTATAAATGAATATTGTAATAAATTTTCATCTCCGAATAATTATCAGGATATAAAGAATTCAACTCCTTTTTTTGTCTTATCTTATTTGATTTACTTTGTTTTTTTAAAAAAAAGCCTGCTTTATATTCAATTCAAATTGTATAAATTTTCAAAGAACTTACACAATTAGATCTTATAAAATAATTTATAGTTATTTTAAAGGATTAAAACCTTTAATAATAAATTGAACAAGCGGAGAGTTTTTAGTACGTGTTAATTTTATAATACTAAATTTAAAAAAAAAAAAACCCTTGACAATGTACGGAATCATTCTAATTACAATTTTAATTTATACTTATTAATATTTGCCAAGCTAATAGCTTGTATTTTAAATAAAATGAAATCTAATATATTTAGAATTAATTATTTATTCATACGTAATTTAGAATAATTAAATTTAAAACATTCTTGTTTTAGCAAATGCTATGAAATTACTCTAATATTTTAAGATAGTTTTCATTAATATGAAATAATTTACAATATTATTTGTCATGAAATCCTCATTAAATATCAAGATCAGTGAATAATTTCTATTATCACCTAATATTAATGGCTAGCTTTTAAGCCACCAGTGCAGATAAAGTCAGCCCGCTAAACATTCGTTTAAGGTTGAAATAGTAACAGTCAATTCAATTAAATCTCAACATCGGACTAGAAAATGGCCATTCCACCATGCTATTACAGCAAACCAGTCACTCTTAAATAGATTTAATATTTGCTTGTAGAATGAGTATTGGTGTTTGTAGTTTCGGTTTGTAATTGACATTAGGATTTTAGTAACAGCTTTGAGGCAACAAACACAAGATTAATATTTCATGCTAGTTTTATAACAAGTTTAGAGGATTATATATGTAGTAATAATAGTTTCATTAATCTTATTTTCAATGCAATTAACTTGTATAATTGCGTAAAATGATGAAAATGCAGTTGATATGTGATTGTGAACATTGTGTGAATGTTATTCAAAGTTTATTTGAAATTAAATATCCAGTAATATTTTTTTTGTATTTAAAAGGTTTCAGAATCTATCATTATGCTAATCATTTTTTTCAATTATACTTTCTGTCAATATATTATTAATACATATATTATTAATCCAAAGTTAATGAACTTAGCTACTATAATATTTCAAAAAAAAACATTTTTGAGGTTTTCAGCAAATGGTTTAGAAAAGATTCTCTTACTAAAAATATCTTACAACTGTAATATAGCTTCAAAAATTGATGAAAATAAGAAAAGATAAAATATGACAAAATAGAATCTTTACAAAGAAGTTAATCAAAAGCATATGCTTGCTGCATTTCATAAAAACTGATTTTTTAAATTAAATCTTAAGTTCTATAAGTTACTGACAGAATTTTAAATATACAATAACTGTAAGATAATTAGTTCATAAGCCTATAAATACTTGAATTTTTTTTGGTATCAGCTATCAAATTTATCAGTTTCTGTTTTTAGAAAATTTAGTAAAATTTTCTTGCATTTTAAGGGAAAAAATAAAAGTTTTGTAGGTATTGTTGTAAAATTCTTACAAATGTAAATTTATTTATTTATATTACTCCTCAAAGAATACACTATTATGTAGACTTTATTAGAAATACCTTTAAGTATCTCAAAATGAATGTAATCGTATAAAGAGATTTTAAAATATCAAAGCATTATAATAGATTAAGCATATTATTAATATTTCATAATCTTTCTGGTATTTAAATTCAATGATAATAAATTAATAAACATGGAGCGAACTTATATTTAAAATCATTGATTTCATTTCATTCCTTAAAACAATATATTTTGAAATTAATCTTACATTCTTTTTTCAAATACCTAAAAAAAAATTATCAATTACAAAATAAGAAAAAAATATTCCTTGAGTTTAGATGTCTATTTTTTATTATTATTTTTGAATTTTGCAATACTAATTTAAAGATACGAGTCTATTTTAAAATAAATAATAATTGATCGAAAAATAATTTTTATTAATAATAATTCTTAGGGGAGCATATTACACGACATAAATATAAAGTAAAAACGAAATCAAAGAGCATGCAATTTCATTTTTTTAAATATTCCCATATTCACATGTTAAGATTATTTTTTGCATACATTTAAAAAGCAATATGAACTAAATTGAGTAAAAATGCAAAAAAAAAAAATCTTATTATTTGCTTCAAATTAACTGTAAATTATTAATAACATATTTTGTTATAAAAATATTCGCTTGGTTTTATTTTTTATGGTATTCCGTTTTGTTTCACCAGTTCAGTAATTTTTTTTAACAAGCTTCTCTTTAAAAGTAGCTGTTTCCGTATGAAAGATATGTTAATTTAAATCCAGAGTAAAAAAAAATCTTTTGAAAAATTTTCAGAGCGTAAAAAATCATATTTAGTTTTTAATGCATGAAATTTGAATTTCAAAGAAAATTTCAATAAAAGAAAAATAAAAACCGTTATCCTTTTTAAATGATTTTTTTTGCGATAATTAATTATGAAATTATTTTATTCTTGTTATTAGTAATATTTCTAGTATTATCAATTGGATAAACGAACAGGATTTTATTCTTGTTGATAAGCGAATAATTTTTTTATAAATTCAAACCAAGTTTTTATTAATGGAAAAAATATGTAATTTCTGAATAGAAATAATTTGCTTGGAGTTGCTATCTTGAATATTTTTATTCCAAAAATATTTCAACACATATAATTAATTTTCACACACACACACACACACACACACACACACACACAAAAAAAACCCACAAAAAAAAAAAAAAAAACCTTGGTTGTCGTCTTGGCTTTGGGGTAGAGCGTCTTCCCCGTGATCTGGGCGTTCCGGGTTCGGGTATGGTTGTTTTTCACCCTATGTTCTTTCTATGAGGTGTTTGAGAGAGTCCCTCTGTGAAAAGGGGTTGTGCAAACGAGTGTGTGAGTGTCATCTTCATTTGAGCTAGAAGTCAGATTTCTGCCCTCGAGTGCTCCGGGGCCTTTACCCTCAGAAGCTACTGCAGCCCCTTTCCATGGTAACGCGAACACGACTTCATCATCAAGAAAAATGTCGTTTCTTAACTTTTCGCAAGACATAAGATTTATTGTAACTTTTTTGAGAAAGGCAAGTCAAAAGATAAAGTGAAATACAAAATCTATACATTTCGTATTCAGACTGTAGCATTTTTGATAATAATAAATATACTAAGATTTAAGATACTAATAAATATACTGCTGATAAATTTATTATCAAATGTTAATACTCTTTGTTACCAGTTTTAAAGAAATCGATAACTTTTAAATTCATCGAAAATCATTTATAACACTTTCTCAATGAAAGAAAATCAGTTTAGAATAGTAAGGATTTATGAGCATAACTTGTTTTATGTGTTGCTAATATACTGAAAATCGTTTATATATTGAGGATTTTAAGTAAAACAAGAAGTAAATAATTTTTTTTTATAATGGTATTCTTGTTTACAGTAATTTATTGAGAGGTATAGCAATTATTCCATTTTTTTTCACTTTCTGTGTTTGTTCTGGAGTGAAAAGATGTTTAAATTTCCAAAACTAGTGATCCTAAATTATAACAAAGCCTAATTATATAAAATAGTGATTCCCTGCAAAGGATCATTTTTTATTTCTGATTCAACTTCACTAGCATGCAACTTACAAAACTTTTTTGCAGCCATTGAGGGAACAATTTCAAACATTGAGGGAAACTTTTAACTGAAATAGGTAAATTGTATGCTGTTCAAATTTTATCCTTCAAAGTAGCAATTTTTTAAAGAAAAATGATGATTTTCCCCCTTTTTGTTTGTGTATGTGTGTAATAGGGATATTCTTCCGCAATTTATTTTAACAATGTTGACTTATTGACTCTTGCATATCCAAATGCCTTAGTGATGTCAGTTTCTTTTATATCATGACTCCGGAAATTCACAAAATTATAACTTCAATTTTATTTTTATTGCTGTACGACTTGATAAATAAATAGATAAATTATGCATAGACTAAATGTATCAAAGCACAAAAGCGGAAGAAATGCAGAATCTAATCTTTCCAGTGTTAAAAAAATAATCTTGAATAAGCCAACTTTCATCATTTAGGAAGTAAAATTATATTAGGTAGCAAAGTTCTTAAAGAATGTCTTTAGATTTTTATACTTAACTTACATAACGTACTATACTCAGCACTGTCAGTGAAGAATTAGCATTTCCAGTCGATGCTCTTTCGTTAAACTTCAATCGTAAGAGTGTAATTTCATTTTTTTGAAGTGTTAACTAATTTTAAAATCAAACATATAGGGCACCGTATATTGACGTATGATACGCAAAGCTGAGATTATAATTAAGAGAAAATTTAAAGAAAACAATGACTTAAGTGATCTGTTTTTTTGGTTAAAAATTTTTTCATTCTATACGAACAATACACTAAAATCTATATCCTCTTTCCTTCGTCATTTCAGAATGCTGACAATTATGGACAAAAATTGATGTCTAGATATATTAAAGCTTCTATGTTCTACACAATGAGATTATATATAACGCTACATTTCGGAAAAAATAGCATTTTGTATTTCTGTCTTAAACTCCATATGAAATGAAAGAAAAAGTTAGTAGTAATGTTGCAGGGGAACGCCCATACTATATAAAAAGTATTTGCTCAATTAAAACATTAATTAAATTTTTTATCACTAGATAATGTTGTAAGTGGTTTTATCATCCCTGCATTGACGCTTAGAGTCATCCTTGCCTAGTCACTTGGTATAACTCAGTGGACTATAGCTATCGCCGGTCTGAAATTACAAATGAAGACTCAGGATCCAATTGTCATGTTGCAAAATGGGATTTAAAGATTTGACCGAATTCATTTTAGGATATTCGTTGTTAATCAAATTAACGGCTTCTTCCGCAATGTTTTTACTAATGAGAAGGTGAAGTCTTTCAAAATGAGTTTTAACACGATACGATGGGAGGAATTTGCGTATTAACTTACAAATAGTTTTAAAAGAAATAAAAAGTTATTAAATTAAAATCCAATAAAATAAGTTATTAAATTAAAAAAATCAGTCAGTAAAAACTGTCAGCATCCTTTCCCATAGAAAATCTAATTTAAGCTCTATGATAAGGAAATAGACAATATCACGTCTGGCCAAAAACTTCAAAAAGAAAATGTTAGAAGAGAGATATGTTAACAACTAACGAAAAAAAATATTATAAAATAAGTTTTGAAAATAAGACCTGTCTTTTAACGGGTTTTTTTTCTAACGAATCTCTTATTTACATAAATCTAAAACAAACAGCTATTTAACTCTTTTGAGTAATGGGAAATAATTCTTGCCGGGAAATAATTCTATAAAAGGCAAAAGATTTAAATATTTATAAGGCTGTATGTTACAGCGATAATCATATTCGCAAAAATAAAGTAAGAAAGTTAAGAATTACCTCAACGAATAAAACGGACAGCATTAAACACGTCCTACTTTCAGCTACTTGTCATCAGGTAATGTCTCTTATTTCAGGCGAGCCCGCATTGTTCTTTCAGTCCGGGATGTAGCCTCCTTTTGTTTGCCCTTATCTGGCACTTCTGCTTCAGGAAGCCCACAGCGGTGATTAGTGCCCTTTTTTCCAATGGCTAGAGAAGATGTGCTGATTATAACTGATCTTTTTCTGAAATGTATGAGTAAAGTGTCGAAGTATT
>JAPMOR010121147.1:14010-28490 GCA_026543865.1 Argiope aurantia | reverse complement strand
ATAATATATATATACTATAAGAATAGGTTTCCCTTTCTTTTTACTGGCATATGCAGTAATCGCTCCAATATAGTTTCACACCCAATGTATTGTTAATTTTTAAGGGCTTTAAATACCTTTTAAATAAATTTTCTTTCTGTTTTGTTATTTTATTATAAGCGTGAGAATTAGATTTAACTCAATAATTGCTGACTTTTTTTTTTTTTTTTTTTTTTTTTTTGCAGAATAAGTTATATATATGCACAAAAAGCTATGTAAAACTATAATTATATTCAAATTAAGTTTTGGTTTAAAAATATTTGATATTTTTGACAAAGGTCATCGTTATAAAAAGATTAATAAAATGTTTTTAATAAAAAAATAAAAAGATTGAGTAAGTACCAGATAAACAAATTAGAAAAATATAAAGTTTAGATTGTAAAAAATATGAAGGAAAGACTGGATTCGACCTGAAAACATTATCAAGAGTTAGCTTCAAGCAGGGATTCAAACCAAGGATTTTTTTTGTCATGATTCAGACTTTCGTCCAAGTATTGACCCATCGAGACTCAAAATTCCAAACAATTGTTTTTTTCAAGAATTAATATACAGAATGGTTATATTTAAAGTTACCCTGTTTAGACCTATGTAGTGTCCGCTTTAGTGGAAGAATGTCGAAGAAACTTGATACTTAGGTTGTATGGATCATGGGAAACAGAAATCTGCAATAAAAAATTAGTTCAAATTTCAACCATCAGGTGAGAAGCTGGTTCATGAAAAACCAAGAAACACAATTTGGAACTTAAAAACTTTATTTAATTATAATATATGATCAATGTGGATTCTATTTACCACAAGCACATATTCAAAGCGTGGTATGGCGTGTTCAGCAGTGGCGCGAAGGGTTTCTCGATCAATCGCAGCAACATGACGTGTTATGCTTGTTTTAAATTCAAGCAGATGCCGTATACTTCCTCCATAGACACGATCCTTTAGGAAAACCCACAACCAGAAATCACAGGGATTCAAGTCCGGAGAACGCGGAGGTCAGGCAGTTAGAAAACTTTTTGAAATTACCCGTTGATCTTCAAAGTGGACACGAAGCAATGCCGTCACTGGTCGAGAAATGTGAGGTGGTGCACCATCTTGCACGAAGACAGTAGTCCCTAAACATTCTCGTTCTTGCAACGCGGAGATGACTTGCTGCTGAAGAAGGTCGCGGTAACGGGCACCTTTGAGGGCCATAAGGAGTGTTCCCCTCAAAAAAAAAAAAAAAAAAAAGGAGCAAGAATGAAATTGGCAGTAAAGCCATACCATACAGTAATGTAGTCAGGATGTAGAGAATGTTCATGCACATCATTAGGACTTGCAGTACCCCCTACGCGACAGTTCTGAGTATTAACTACTCCGCCTAGTGTAAAATGAGCCTCGTCCGACCACAAAATGTTCCAAGGCCATGAATTGTCAACAGCTATTTTGGCTAATAAAATTCTAGCAAATTGATTTCGTTTTTCTGGGTCTGCAGGATTCAGCGCTTGCACATGATGGATCTTGTATGAATACCACTTTACAATGGATCGAAGAACCTTTCGTACTGTAGAACAAGGGAGGAGCAAATCACTTGCCACCTCTCGAGCACTTGATGAAGAATATTGCGAATCGGACGCTCTTTCGACCACGACAAGAGCGACTTCTTCAGCAGTTCATTTGAAATCCGTTTCCCTCCTCTTCCTTGTACCACACCCAACTCTCCAGTCTCTTCAGATTTAATAATCATCTTTTTCAAAGCCTGCCTGGACACAGGCCCTTTCCGTAAGTCTTTCAAGTGCCGATGTTCTCGCAGTGCAGCTGACAAATTACTGCTGTTCTGATAAAACAACTTTATCAGTAAAGCTCTTCCTTTCTTCTCTAACGGCATGGCGAAGAATGATTTTGCGGCAGTGAGTACTGGCTTTTTAAACTAATCTTAATTTGCTAACGGTCTTTATCGTACATGAAAACCTCCATCTATCGGACAAAATTTGAACTAAATTTTTTTATTGGAGATATTTTTTCCCCATGATCCATACAACCTAAGTATCATGTTTCTTCGACATCCTTTCACTAGAGGGGACACTACTTAAGTCTAAACAGAGTAACTTCAATTATAACCACCCTATACATAAAGCAAAGGTATTAAATAAGATCTGTGTTCAGATATTCGTCATATATAATAATACAAACATCTATTAATTATTGTGTGTTAGATTTTTGTACAAACTTTCGAAATCATAAGTATTAAACTTATTAATATTATTACTTTTTCGATATTCCATAAATTCTTTGCTGCTATCAATTATAAAGGTGTTCTCATTTTTAATTTTATTCAGTGAAATTTTTAGGTATTTAAAGAAATGTTTTTCCATATAGCAATTATATCTCTATTGTGCTGCAGTCACAAATCTAAATCTTAAAGTATTTTTATGGAATTTCACAGTTGGGAACAAATAGCGATAGTTTGACCATCCGACTGTGTAATTCTTTTTAAAAATCAATATTTGGATGCAATGTTTGCAAATAAGTTCAAATATTTTTCAAACAAAGTGAACTGTTGCTATAAATTACGCAATAAAAATCTGTAATCGTAAAAATAAACACCTAAATTGAGAAAAACGAGGGATGCAATGGAAAATGGACTGATTGCCGAACCGCGGAAGAAACGGGATAAGCAGATGGATGGTTAAAGAACAAAAATCCTCCAGCTATTTTTCTCGCGGGGTTTGGATAAAATTCTTTAAATTATCCTTATTTGTTCCAAGGAGATCTAAACCGTGGAGATTCGTTAAAAATTCGAGTTTGAATTTTTGAAAATTACAATTTCTCTCTACTTCGTATAAGAGAAAGTAAAAAATTAGCACAAAAATTTATATTATAATAATCTTTAATTATTTTTGATAAAGCCACAAGTATAATTTTTTAAGCACGTTTAATTTTAAGACGCGGAATAATTATGTAATTTTGAATAACTTATTACTATTTAGCTTTAAAATTTGTTTTACAGGTGAATCTGATTTCTTTTGATTTTAATAATGAATTTAATTACTTAATTAAATACATAATTATTTCATTAAATACATACGTTAAAATTCTCCTAACTTATTCCAAACTCTCAAACTTTAGATTTCTTATGCTAACATTCATTGGGATTTTTGAAGGGTACCTGACATAAATATTACTTAGTCCTGGCGTCTTGACTTAAAGTGTGGAATTGTATATTGAAAAGAAACATTCATCCTTTCATTGCACTTTAAATCCAATTCTTCGAAATCTTCCTGACACATGCCAGTTTTAGTAATGAATTATTGATTCCGTGCTGGCTGGATACTGAAAGATTTTTATCTAAATTTAATACAAATGCTTCAGTGATCTCTGAAAATCTTAGAATAAAAAAAAATATCTCCAAATATTAGAGATAAGGAAAGCTTCTACCATAGGTGATATGAGGATGATTCATGGCCTGTTTGAATTTACAAAAAATGTCACACTTCCATCTTATCATGAGTTTGAAAACATATACTAAACTGGCTGTGATTAGACCTTTAATTATTTACTATTAAAACAATGCAATTTTTGTGAATAATTGTCTTTGATTTCTTCAAACTTCAGGAAAAAATATACTAAGTAATTAGTCTTAAAATTAGCCACTAGAAATTCCTAAAGTGTTTCTCAATATTCTTTTTTTCTATCGCAAAATGAAAAGATAATTAAAAAATAAAAATTTTAGAACTATGTGTAATCATAAGCATCTCTTGAAACACATGAAAAAATCCAAATAACCAGACGTTTCAACAATATTGGTTTAACTAAAGGTGAATCTTAAGGACCTTCACCGGCACGGCACAATCCTTCCCATAGGAGGCACATCCCGCGATCAGTAGGAGATACCTGACCATACACCATTTCTATACCCAACTAGGCGGCGAGAACAAAACTAAATTATGATAAATTCTTATCCTCATATGTAAGGTGGATTAACTAAGGAGTTAATCCACCTTAGATCCAGGAGGATTAACTAAGTTTAATAAAAACAGTGAGGAAAAATTAGAAAAATGTATTTTTATTCTTAGAGGTCCAGTTTTGAGAAAAATAAACATTAAAATTAATGTACAAAAATATAATGACGTTTTTTATTACATTTTTTCTCCAGAGGATTGTCCGGTCAATGCCCACTATGAAGAATGCGGCACTGCCTGCCCCCTCACCTGTAAAAATTACAATGATCCCCCTAAGGCGTGCGTCCTGATGTGCGTTTCTGGCTGCTTCTGCGATGAAGGATATGTCAAGACCGAAGATGGCAAATGCGTGGAACCAGAACAATGCTCTGTTGAAGGTTTGTGACCTACTCATTGTTTATACATAAATTGATGGTATTTATTTTAGAACTGGAGACCCACACATTTTTTAATTACATAAGGTAACTATATAAACCATGTTTATGCAGAAAACTCAGCTAAATAAACATGTCTTAAAGACTACATGAAGTATATTTTGCATTCTTGCTAGCCTATCATTTGACATACTTGTTTCATTTAATTTGAGTTTACTTCAATTTGAGAATATTTTGGATCTAGAAGAGTGCTTAATTTTTCTCAGTAGCTTTTGAATGTAAAATTGCCCCTGAAATTACTTAAAAATTTATTTAATTAGTTTTTCAGAATCATAATTTGTAAAATGATTTAGGGATAAGTTTCGCCTTTATGCCTCTCAAGGAGAAACAACGTAATTTCTGTTTCAAGAAATTTTGTCCTTGAAAAACGAAAAATTTCGTTATAATATTAATTCTGACTTAAAGCTTCAGCCAATACATTCTCATGAAATTACAACTGTAGCTTTTGTTGTGTTTCATTATCTAATGTTTTTAATGGATTAGAAAAATCCACAGAATTTCTTTTTCGAGCATACAGGGTGATCCCGAACTCATATAATACAAACTTTAAATCTTGGTAAAGGGCACTGTAACAATGATTTATTGATCAGGAATGTATGGCTACAAGTGACACGGGGTGGCACAAATACAGGAAATAAAGAGATGACAGGAAAGATGAATTGTTTATTGGCAGCATCGTTGACAATTGCAGGTTTTACAAAACCTGTTCAAAATTGCGGCCACCAACATGTTCGATAACGTTGGTGAAGTGATTTGGGTACACATTAAAACATGCATAAGTTTTGGATGTTCGAGCCACGTGATCCTTATCTACGTCAGATGGAGTAACATAAACAACATTCTTCAAATGTGCCTACAAAAAATAATCTGGACTGTATAAATCGGGAGACCAGGATGGCCAAACGAATCATTCAGCCATGTTCAATTCATCATGCTTGCAAACTCTCTATTCTCTGTTTTCCCCATTAACTCAATTTCTCTTTTCTTTTATCTCTTATTTTCTGCATTTAAACCTCAGCACATCATCCACACATACCAACATAAAAATGGTTGTTACACCGTCCCGCATCAACCCTTGAAATCTATACAGTGAATTCAGGATCTTTCTGTACACTCACAAAACACTTAATCTCAATAGATTTTTTTAATCTATTAAAAACATTATAAAATGAGACAAAACTAGGAATATCATCAGTTAATATACTGGCTCAAACTATAAGTCAGAATTAATACTTAGCCCAGAAATTATTGGAGGAAAGATATCTTTAGTTATTTTAAGGACACAATTTCCTGAAGCATGGAGTTCTGAAGATGAAACCTTCCCATGCTTCCCATTATTTAGCTGATTTTTCTACAAAAAATGTCTTATATAGTTTCCTTGAGTTATTAAAAATAAATTTTTATGGACATCATTGTTTCGAATAATGATTTATTGAATAAAAACGCAGTAACAATAACAACAAAAATAATGTTAGCTTTCGGACTCTTGCCTATTCTCTCTGACACTGTATTTCCTATTTATATAAAAATATTATCAACTACTATTATTTTCAAAACTAGACTGAAGTTAAGATCAATAATTCTAGATTTTTTAGGAATTTGATTTGTTATAAATATGAGAAACAGTTTTTTTCTCATGCACTTGACAATAAATATATCATAATTTTTAATGATTTAAATGAGGCTGAAAATAATTTAAAGAATTCTTGTTATTTTCAATTATTGAAAATATTCACTATATTTCATTTTTATACGATTTTTAACAGAGAAGAACTGCGTCGATAAACCTGATAAAGGCGTATGTCGAGGCTACTTCGTCATGTGGTACTTCGATGAAGGTGCAAAAACTTGCAAGCAATTCATGTATGGTGGTTGCCAAGGAAACGGAAACAGATACGTCACGAAGTTGGAGTGCATGAGGAAATGTGCCGATAAACGTATGTTTACATTAATTTTTTTTTTATTGTTAAAGGACAATTTTTCTTTGTCTAGTGGAGATCTGTATCCAAATGGGGAAAAAAATCAAGATGAATGTGATTAACATATTCCATTTAATTTTATTTTCAAAAATTAATCAGTTTTTCTGATAATGAGGCTCTGTTTGTCTTTTCTCTGCTCAATAAATACGTTTTTGTTATTTTTATTTATATATTTAGCATCAAATAGCTATTTCAAGAAATTTTAACTCTGCTGTAATGAGGATTATATTAATCAAGAATTGAAGAACTTAAAGTATTTTTTTTGTTTACATTTAGAACACACCACACTTAACACTTATACCACAATTGCGGAAATCCTATTTTTCTTTTAAAGGCGACCTACATCAATCCGTAAATTAATAAAAAAAATTCCAAAAATTTAGAGTAAAAATTTTGAACAGAATTTTTTGTCTTTATATGAGTTTATTGGAAAATAGATGCTTTCACATCAATTGATTTAATTTAGGTAATTAGTAATATTTATTTGAATAATTAAAATAATTTAAAATTTAAAAAGGAAAAATACAACTCATATGCTGTGTTTAATATGCCGTTAATGCAACTCATATGCCGCTCTGGCCTGGAGGGAAGGTCTCGGCTTCAGAATCGGAGGGTTTCAAGTTCGAGACTCGATTACACCGAAGAATTGCCGTGCAAGTGGGTCTCATGTACGTTAAATTCGTCAGTTCAAACGTACTTCAGCTGGTGTTGTGTAGAAGCTTGGATGGGGGTGCCAGCTCAAGTGTCATCCTCGTCATGTGACCGCGGCCCAAAATTACGAGATCCGTCACAAAATAGCCCTAATTTTATTTTAAAAATGGGTCGTTAGTATAACTAAGCTGAACTAAAAAACCGTTGGAATAAATTACTTAAAATCGGCCACTCATCTAAATGTACTTTTATTATAGCTGGAAGGAAGGTGCGCTATTTCGGAACTATACAATTTGTCTAGTGATTCAATGTAAATTAATGTTACATTCGATACACTTTTAATAGAATCAATTCACCTTATACTTTATGGTATAATTTATGACATGCATATATGGTATAATACATAATACATATGGTATAATACACACATGATGTATTATGGTATAATGCATCATAGCATCTAATTTAAGGCAATATAGTCTATGACGTTCGTCTTTTTTTCGTTTGCAATATTCCTGATAAATTTAAATTACCGCAATGAACTTCTATCACATTGCACGATGATTAATTTGCTTCATTCAAAATGATATTTAAAAAAAATTAGTCACATTAATATAAAATAATTAGTTATAAACTACTGTGATTGAATTTGGATTGTATTTGAATTTTTTTCTTTATTTTATTCATTAATACGACTTATTATCTATTTTATTCAATTACGACTTAAAAAAAAGTCAAGTATAAAAAAAATTTAAATTTTCAGTATTTCTTTATTTTTCTTGTGACTGTGAGTAATTTTTACCTTTTTATAATTTCTTAAAGTTTGTTCTTCAGTGAATTGAAGATCTAAAATTTTCTAGTATTGTACGTTTTAACTGTTTAATGTAATATTGTACATATTATAGCAGAACTTTGCCGTATTTGGCCAGGGTCGCGTTGGCCTGATGGTAAGGCCTCGTCTTCAGATCCTGCTCTCCCGTTGGTGTGGTGTGTAAGTTTGGAGAGGAAGGTGTTCCAACTCAGGTGTTGTCCTCGTCATTTGCCTGCTGTTTAAAATTATGATGTCCTTCCAAAAATAACTTTTGTGTTGCCCTAAAACTGGACGCTTAGTACAACTAATGTAATTAATCAATTTGGGCTATATGAGACACATACAAGGCTAATACCAATTTCTTTTACGCTTAGTAAATTTAGAACAAAAATATAATTATTGATGACGTTTAATCATAATTCCTATTTTCTAGGTATCTGGAAAATTCCTTCTCCAGACACCTTCAAATCTGATTCTGACAGGTGCTCCCTGCCAGCCGAAACCGGTTTGTGCAGAGGCTTCTTCCCCAGGTACTATTTCGACAAGGAAGCTGGCCAGTGCAAGAAGTTCGTCTACGGGGGTTGTGGTGGCAACGAAAACAACTTCAAGACTGAAGAGGAATGCGAAAGCGCATGCGGAAACCGAGCCGGTAACGGGATTTCAACATAATCATTTATATCTTAAATATAAAATGATGGAATTTTAGATCTTCATATGTAAATTTATAATTAATAACATCATTAGCTTTTTTTGGAAATTGCTCTCAAATTTTTCAATTAAACATCACTCTACCTTACTTTAAATTAGTCTCTTCTGTTTCCAATAGCTCAAGTTTGTGGTGAGAATGAACGTTACAATACATGCGGGACCGACTGCCCCTTGACTTGCGAGAACTATGACGACCGACCCCTAGTGTGCAACTTCATGTGCAGGATCGGATGCGAATGCGAGAAGGGTTTCGTCAGAGGGGCCGATGGAAAATGCATCAAGCCTGAGCAATGCCCAAACAGGCAGGGTGAGTAATTTATAATTACTGCATCGATTTCGATTCGCAATTCTTTTCTGTAAATTAGAACTATTTTTTAAGCTTCCGTTATATTTCCCCAGGGGGCAATTCAGACAGAGGATAAGAAGTTTTCCGTATGGTGGTTGGTTTTCGTAGCCCTTCTGGGTACAGAAATAGTGTGAGGAAATATTCCCTCCCGATAACGGCACGTGTCTCCTACGAGGGGGGGGTATTGAGGCCGGTGATGGCTTTTAGAAGCTTTTTCCCTACCCTGCTGTTGCGGCAAACTGTAACTGAGATTTTTCCGTGTACCTTCAATTGGTTCGGAGTAGTCAGCTGTGATGAACCTTTCGTTATTCGGCATTATCTTCAGCTATATACGATCTCGATAAACCTCGAACATATGAAATTTATTCTCTGATATGGTTATTTTGATTTTGATCCTTTTAATTTCAATTTAAAATAATAGTAAATAGTTCTTAAGAGAAAAGTAATTCAAATTGCAATATACTGAAAAAGGCCGTTGAGTACAGATTGCATGCTTATCCATAAGATATTGTAAGAAATTGAAGAATCAGAAAAAGAAAATTGCTACTAAAATTTTCTGTTCTAAATAATGTTTCTATTTTTCAAATTGAATTGTGTATAGATTGAATAATGAAAAAGCGCAGAGTGGAAATAATGAAACAATGAACAACACTGATTCAAATTGCGAAGCAGAATACATTTTCAGAAAATGATAGTTTGAAACAATACTTGAATTAATTAACAAAATAGAAATTTGTGCACTTAAAGGTTAACATTTCCGGTAATATATATATATATATATATATATATATATATATATATATATATATATATATATATATATATATACTTAAAGGCTGGTAATAAAGTGATGTGGTTTAATAAGAGGATTATGAATATTATATTAATTTATTCTAAATTAATTTCTGTATTTAAAATACTATGCATGAAAATGCTTAAATTCTGAGCAATGGTGATTATACCAACTAATAAATATTAAATTAATGATCAAAATGTAGGAATTATTTAAAATGGAAGAGTTACATACAACGATAAAACTTAGTTTAATAAATTTACTGCAATTTTCCATTTAACATAGCAACTAAATTGCAACATTTATTCAATGTATTTTTCTGCTATAATCCGAAAATAAGCTGGGATAAAGAGGATGATATCAGGTATCCTCTGAAATATTTTGAAAACACATGCTTATTAAGCTTCTTACACACGCTTTTTAAGATCAATCACAAAAACTCTAATCAGGGAGCTTCAAGTAGATTTACCGAAATTATTTCTAATTTTGTACATATCATTAAAATAAATTTAAGAAGAGATGGAATTAATGCATTGAATTACCTCCGCATTTGTTGTAACACTTTTATTCAGTCTTGAAGTAGTTTCTGTTTCCACCGCATCCTACGTAGATGAACTTCAGGCACTGACCAGCTTCTCGATCGTAGTAGTATCTGGGTATGTAGGCTTTAGAAAGGCCGATTTCAGGGGCCTTGTCGCAGTCTGGGCGGTCTAGAACAGCTGAAATGTGCACATTTTAGACGAAAGATCTTAGTTAATGTGAAATTATTGATGTTCCAATGAGAGGAATTTAATTCCACTGGAGTATTCCTGGTCGTTCTGGTATCAGAACTTTGAAAGTCCGTACAATTCTCCCAAAACTATTAACTTTAATACGTTATGAGCGAATTTACGATGTTTTAAAATTCAAGCTTCATTAAGCCTCGTTCCTTTACGTAAATAGTCGTAAATTTCCCATCTGACCCATTGTAAGACTATCTCCGCCTATGGCCGTCTATCGGGAGCTTTCCGCAAATTATATATATATAATGATATTTTAAAATCTAATTTCATCCATTTTCCAAAGTTTTATCTGAATTTAGCCCATAGTAATTTCCTTTTCTTATTTCCTGATCCAATTCCACTTTCTCTACTTAATTAATTCAAGGGAAGCTTTATAAAATTGCTGAGTAGCTAAATGCTGGCACTTTCACACGCTCTGGGTGTAGGGACAAATTACCGCTGACTTTACAAATTCTTCTAAAAGATCCCGTGTTTCCCTTGCTTTTTGATTGACATGCCATGGAAATCCATTTGAAAACATCACAGTAAATAAGACAGGGGTAATTTGTTTCTTCCTCTTTTTCCTCCCCTTCTTGACTAATCTGTTGCTGTGAGCTGACGTGCTTGTTTGCGCAGCTTGTACATAAACATGCCTGCCTGCCTCCCGGGAGAGAATATAAAACGAATTTTTAAAATTCAGTGAGTCTTTCTGTTTTCGAAACTGCATTCTTCTTCAAACAAAATAATGCTTATATATTAAATTTACATTGAAAATACCATTAATATGAAGAAAAATGGTAAATTTTACATTGTCTTAGAGAAATTGGATTACAGTGTTTAAAGATAGAACATCATCTTAATAGAATAATAGAGTGCATTCATTTTTTACAAAATTTATAAGATTTTTTTCAAATTTAAAATTATTAACAGACAATTAAAAATATATAATACAATGAAGAGAATGGCATGATTAATAGCGTGTGTTATATGACTATAACTTATATAAAAAATAAATTAAATGATTTATATAAAATAACTACGAATAGTATTGTTTTTTTTTCCCAGGACTCATTAACATGACCCTAAAGAAGTGTTTCATAGGACCTTATCTTTCAAAATTAATTTTATTTCACTATTTAATTATATTTCATGACTGATTTCATGATAATTGATTACATGAGAAATTTTCAATTAAGAATCATGCCATGAAAGTTAGAACCTTTGCCATGCCCCAATAACTATAACAGTTCTCGCCAGTGTTACTGTTGTGGTGGTGCAGCCAATCAGATTTTTCCTTCTACCTTCCGGCTTGTCGGAGCAACCAGTTTGGGGTTATTCATGTCTATTTTTGTCCACATATCGATAAATTAGCTCTTTTAAACATAAAAAGAAAAAACTTCTTTGATTGATTGAAGCGAAAACAGAAGTTAAGATTTGCACAACTGATAATGATAGAGATAAACGGAGCGAAAGTACTTTTAAACATGTAGTGAAAGCTTATAAGCCAGTTAACAGCGACGCTACCCGAGCATTTGCTTTTGTATTGTGGTCATGTTATTGGGCTGCGAACCACAAGGTCTCAGGTTCTATCCTCATGCAGCACAATCCGCCACAAACATTTCTGTGTTACAAACGGAGCTGGGCGATTTCTTTATATAAATGTAAAAACTATCAGCTCGCTTGCCTGAGTTTATCTTTGTAACAAAAGAGCTTTAAGAGCAATAACATAGAACTTATATATGATGAAAGGCCCGTTGTGTTTTTAAGGTTATGCGCATTAGACTGTTAAATATGAAACTTAGAGATAACCATTTTTCTTTTCTTTTACAGCCTAAAGCTTCAGAAAAGTAGTGATTCAACTAACATCATTTTCCATTTGATGGAGACTATCTTTTGTTCTTGAATTTTTTTTAATAAAAGACTTTTTTGGCAATATTATGATTTTCATTACTTTTAAATTTGACGACATTGGAACACACTAAAGTTAAACTTAATTTGATGAAGTGATAGCTTTTTTTGTTCCTGCATTTTTAATAAATTTTTTAACAATACTATGACTTCAATTACAGCTAAGTTTTATGACTCTGAAACACACACACACACAAAAATTGTTTCCTTAGTTATATTTTCTTTTTGAGATTTACCGAGAGAATGAAACTGATTTATTTATATGATGCACACACCAAGTGTGAGATGCCTATTTAATTTTCGAATCTCGTGTACATTTGTGGAAAAGGAAAAATGTTTATGATATTACAAAGCAACGTAAGACAACGTGTAGCTTGATTTTAAGTGGTAGCATTTTTAGCATATGGTTCAGACTTTACATGTCTGAACTTCATCTATAAAACAGCTAAGATATTTGTATACATATTTTATTCTATAAATTTCTTCAAAGTAGAAGAACATTTTAATTTTCCCATCTAATACGATAGAAAAAATAACCTAAATCCCAACATAATCAAGTGGGAACGATGTTAGAATTATTTTCCCAATAAAAGCAATAATTCACAGAAGATTCAATTGCTTTGAATTATATTACACATAAAGACTAATTAACAATTATGTCGATAACAAATTTGCATTTTTTCCCATCATGATTTGCTTTAATGTTAAATTTAATGCTGAAAAAAATGAAGAAATATTTAAAATTAAAAAAAAGTTACTAATATTCCTAACGTTTTTCTTAAAATTTAACCTTATAATAGAAGGATTTTAAATTTTAAATGAAATTTATTCTTCACTTCAAAAAAATAATCCTGCCAAAATGTTAATTTAATGAACAGAAAAGAAAGCAAGAAACTTTACTATACTTTTTCTGTTTATATTTCTTGAACTTTATCATCCCAGTGAAAATTTTGGCTAAGAATGATGACCTTGAAATAAACTTGTGTCTCATTAATTATAGAGCCTAGTAGCTTTTAGGTTTCGGCTTTTTTCCGGGCTCAGCAAAAATGATAGATGGATTTTGAAAAACCAATAAAAAAGAAAAGACGGAATGTGATAGAAATGTATTGTTTGTGACCTGCGCTTAGGAAATCAGGGAATTTTATCCCGCTAAATTGTATAGGAATATTGCCACCGCTATTAGTGGCAATTTTAGATAAATTGCAATTTGGTGGGATAAACTACTGTGATTTCCCCAAGCTAAGGTCTCAAACGACACATTTCTATCTCGTTCTGTCTTTAATTGATTTCTAAATTTCATCAGTTATTTTTATGACATCCGGTACTTTCTAGTTCCTTAAGTCACATTGCTAATACACGGATTCAAAATCAATTTTGTACTACTGGTGTGCAAAATTTAAGCAACAGGTATGTTTTTTGCTATAACTTCATGAAAAATCATCTGAGAGACATGAAATTCAGAAATGAGATACATGTTTTTGTTCTGAAAGAACGACGAAAGCATAGTTGCGCAGAAATGAATACAATGCATACAGTATGGAATCAAACAAAAAAAGGATTTATTGAAATCATAGTATCGTTACACATGATTGTTTGTCCAAGAGGAAGAACAGCAAGCAGATGTTCTTTAGTATGGGATATGCTCTCCCCTTATTGCAATGGTTGCTTCGCACCGTCTCCCCATACTCAGCACCAGATTGTCCAACAGTTATTGAGGTAAGAGTGCCCATTCCTCAATCAGCATCTGTTTAAGTTATCGGGTGTTCCCAGGAGGATGTATTCGTGCCGCAAGGCGTCTCCCCAAAGCATCCCACACATGTTCTATCAGATATAAATCATGGGAGCACGCCGGCCAATCCATTCGAGTGATATCTTCACTTTCCAGGGGCTCCTCAACAGCATGAGCCCTGTGTGGATTATGCAATTATGCTTTCGTCATTCTTTCAGAACAAAATGCTGTATCTCATTTCTGAATTTCATGTCTCTCAGATGATTTCTCGTGAAGTTATGGCAAAAAACATACCTGTTGCTTAAGTTTTGCACACCAGTGTATATTCAAGTAATATGCTTTTCAGCCTAATTCTTTTTTTCCGGTTTTGAGAAAACGATGTACAAAAA
>JAPMOR010121147.1:0-13910 GCA_026543865.1 Argiope aurantia | reverse complement strand
AAAAAAAAAAAAAAAAAAAAAAAAAAAAAAAAAAAAAAAAAAAAAAACTGTTAAATAATCACCAGATTTAAACTCCTTATGTTTCAAGAAAGTTTTGCAATCCTGAAAATAAACATTACTTTGCAAGCAACGAAATCATTTAAATTTTGTTTTCGAATTATTAAAAGGTTTTTATACGTTTTCCCTTCATTACACGACAGAAATCCATTTAATATACCGATTTCCATCAGGTTCTATGGATCATGACTATGTCAACCGCATATTTTTACTGCAGCAAATGTGTGTGGTATATTTCAGACGTAATAGGCAAATGTTGAATTTCTTGTTCATGTTGAATTCCGTGGGTTGCATGCTAACCTTTTCTAGGGCCATAAGAAATATGACCCCCATTGATTAATCTTTCTATTAAGCTTTATAAATTGGCAATAAGTTCTGCCAAATTTTTCAATCAGACAGAAATTAGATGCTCCAGTTTCTTATCTCACACAAAATGGTGTCTTGATCGTTTCTTAATTATTAATTTACCTAATTAATTAATTAATCTAATTAAATTTATCCAATAAGCTAAATGAGTCATTTTTCTTAAATTAAACTCAATCCAAAGAATATTTTGGTTTAGTTAGTTTAGTTACATTAACGTCCCGTTTTGAAGCAACACTAGGGCTATTTTGGGACGGACCTCGTAATTTTGGACCGCGGTCAGATGACGAGGACGACACCTGAGCTGGCACCCCCCCCTCTCCACACCACACCACACCAGCGGGAGGACGTTTGGTCAGGACGCATTTAAATGCAACAGACCCCCTTACACGGCGGTTCTTCGGTGGAATCAGGTCTCGAACCTGAAACCCTCCGGTTTCGAAGCCGAGACCTTACCACCAGGCCACCGCGGCCCAGAATATTTTGGTATAAACGACTAATAAAAAATGACTTTTTAAAAGGTTATTTTTACTTTAGTTTATAGGAAATAGTGAAATAAAAATAAAAAAACGAACTCAAGATTTTTGACGAATTTTTCATGTTTTAGACCTCCTTAAGCGAAACCCTCCCCAAACCCATTTTTTTGTATTATGTGTGTGATTGTGCTTGAACACGATAATTCCAAATGTTTTAAACGACACGGTGATAAAACTTGTAGATTTCTGTCAAATTTTGAAAAAAATTCGTTCGAAGGAAGTCTGGCTGACTGTTTACATGTGAATAGAATAACTACAAAATGTAAAGAGCTACCTAGTTAAAATTTGGTGCATAGGTTCAAGATTAAAAATGTAGATTTATCAAGTTTTGAATTAAATTTGCCAAAGAGTAGACCTGTGTTTTCTTAAGTAATAACTTAAATCAATAAAATTCGATATGTGATCTTGTGGCTGCAACTATATTACCTTGCGAAATTACAGATTTAATTACTCTTAAAAAATGCCCCCAAAATACCTATCCAATAAAAATGCGAGATTCACGTCGTTTTTTCGTAACTATTGTTAACCAATACCATGCAAGGTATTCTCTGGCTTACCCAGGGTTCCCAAGTTTATAAGGTGAAAAAAAGATAAGATTTTTATTTAAGCGTATGCAAGTAAGTTTCAGACATACCAATTCAACTGATTTTCCTTTATGCGAGAAAAAGTGAGTGCAATTGTTTTGGAGAAATAAAAGTACATCATTCTGATAGTTCATCCTCCTTTTACTTCATATTCTCTTCGGCATTCTAGCTGTAGTGAAACAAGTTATAATGAATTCCCAAATTGTGAAATATACCTTCTACTTATTATTTAACATTTCGAGATTTGTAAAGAGAAAAATGTTAACTTTTTATTGTTTTGTGCTCCATCTGGGGACTCACACGACGAATCAATTTAAAATGTTAAAGAAAATATCTTAATATGACTATATAAAGAACAATCTCAGGAAATAATCATAATCTCATAATAATCTCAAATAATAAGAGATATAAAGAATAATGAATGTAATAAAGAATATGGCCCAATTCTTTTAAAGAATATACCTTAATGTTACTCTTTTAAAAATATATCTCAATACTTTTATTAGACACTGAATCTTAACAAATACGTGGTTTATTTTAAAACTGGGCATGTTCCTTTATTACTTACCGTAATTGATTTTGCAGGGCCGAGGTGACCGATGGTAAGGTCTCGGCTTGTGAGTAGTAGGTTTTCCGGTTCGAGACCCGATTCCACCAAAGAACCATCGTGTAAGGGGGTCTGTTGTACGTTAAATCAGTATGGGCCAAACGTCCTCCCATTGGTGTGATGTGGTGTGGAGAGAGGGGTGCAAGCTCAGGTGTCGTCTTCGTCATCTGACCGCGGTTCAAAACTACGAGATCCGTCCCAAAATAGCCCTAGTGTTGCTTTACAGCGGGACGTTAATAAAACTAAAGTACTTGATTTTATATTTTTCAGATCTCTCCTCCCATATGTTTTTGTGGGTATATATTTGTAAAAATCCCTATATTTTTTTATTGCATTTTTATTTCCAAATTTTATTTAGTAAACTGAGAGATAAAAATAAAAAATAAATGATTGAATAATGCTTTACAAAACAAAAGATCCCTACATAGAATAATAAAATTTAATAGAACAAACTGGTGAGCAAATTATGAGTTTTGGATATCTTAGAAATAAAATCTTAGAAATAAAAACATAATCTTAGAAATGAAATCTTAGAAATAAAAACATTAATTGAGTGATTGAATTGTAAAATATATTTATACAAAAGTTACAGTTGAGAATTATTTCCATCTATTTAATTAGTTATAAATTTATATCCACAAATACTTCAAGCAAGCTAAAAAATTGCATATCGGAAAAATGTATTTTAATTACATCTGTTTTGCATTGGTACTTTAAAATGTTTTGATGGTGATGTTTATTACAATGTTTTATTATTATTTTCTTTTTATTATTCAGTTATTTAATATTATTATTATGGCTGTGAAAATAAATATTTTTTCTTTCATTGTTCATTATAGGACTTATTAATAAACTTATATTTATATATAGATGCTTTTGTATTTTTTTTTTTTTTTGCTTATAATATATGGTTTCCTCAATTTTAATATTTTGGCGCCGTATTTATATGCCTAATATTTGTTAATGTAAATAGTTTTGTTTGATTTTCGTGTCAATATTTTTTTCCAGGAAAACAAATAGTGTTTTTTTTTTATTGTAGTCATTTTCACAATGTCAAAATTCTTCTAAATGAATTTCTATCATCGCTTTATTAGTATTTGTAATTATATGTTATATTTGTATATTTCCGTACATTTTAAAATTCATCTATATTAAATTTTAAATATTTCGAAATCAAATATCATTGATTTATAATTAATTCATATATTCTTATTATATCCTTATTTCTACCTGGCATCCATCTTGTTAGAGTGTTGTTCTCCTAATAGAGGACAAATTCATGCTCTAAATCTAAAGAATTGAACCTGCTCTGAAGGATGTTGAACGAATGTATAAAAATTAAAACATTTTTAAATTCATAACATAGAAAATGCCATGTACAATTTCCCACCTCTTTTATCCCCATGGCAAGAAGCGCAAATGATACTAAATTAATTTTTACGCCAAAAAAATTATCGTGCATACTCATAATACGAATGGAATAAAATATTGATTTCAACTTACAGGTAAAAAAAAAGTTATTTAAGGTTATTAGAGAAAATATTTGAAAATATTTGGTTATTTAAAGATAGTTACTTCGGCGCTTATTTTTCGATATTCGATGTACTTCTGGGATCAAAAAAAAAAAAAATCCAAATTTGTAGAGGATTCACATGAGTCATACTTTAATTAATAAATGCGTAATGATTTTATGTGCATAGAACAATCGAAAGGAATATGTGTTGATTACCATAAAATATTTTTTCTTAATGATTTGCTAGTATCATTAATCAAAAATTTAAATATTTGGCATCATTGCACTAATTTTTGGCATTCAATGCCCTTCTGATATTTATATATTACAATAAATATTAAAAAAAAGAAATTACAGATCTGCAGATGATTCACATGAGTTCGTTTGATATGAAACGATTATTTTCATTTAAATCTTTATATTGATAACTGAGTAATGATTCTACGTGCATAGAATAATTGAAAGGAATACAACGTGTTGATTCCCAGAGAATATTTTTGATTAATGATTCACTTGTATCATTCACCGTGGGAATAAATGCATACTGTTGAAATTCTTTTTAGCGCATAAAAGACGAGAATCATACAAAATATTTCTAAATCTCTAAGAGACAACACAATCATGAATCTATCAGTGGCGTTTCTTGTGCTTTTTTCTTTTGTAGTCGGAGTGTTTGCTTCTCCAGGTAGGATAAATAATCTTTTAACGGTCTTTTTCGATTCTTTTTTACGCTTGCCATTTAGATTTGCACTATTTTACTTTAAGTCAAAATGTATAATATTGATCATATTAACGATACAAATATTATATCTGTAGAATGCTTTTCTAAGTGAGTTGTCATAGATACTGCTCGTTTCAGAAATTCGATACCATTGTATTTGAATCATTTTATTCCGCAGAAGGTGCATATGCATGAAGGCGGAAATTTCCAAAAATTTTTATTAGGATTTGAATTTGTCCTAAAAGATGTATTATCCTTTGGTTTTTTTTAATCATATGTTATTTTGAATCATATTATTTTACTTTAATTTGAAATGTGTAAACAATGTTCATACGATTAGTTCACTTTGTTTTTTAGTGGAAAATAAAATCAAAGAATTAGTTTTTATTTATCTATTATGATTTCAGAATGATCTGCATCTAAATAATTACAAAATATTATTGAAGCAAACATTCGATGTTTATAAATGTAATAATAACTAAACGAAAGCAATGAAATATACCGGAATCCCACAATTTCATTTAATTAAGTGCCAAGAAAGTGTTTCAATATTTGTGTGTTCAATATTTCTCATTCAAGTGTTCAATAAGAAATTGCTTATTCTAGTATTGAAGTTGTATTCCTAAAAACATGTTAATTCGGCAGTTAGGTAAATAGTTTTGTTTAGCAAAAGCTGCTTATGGTATTATATAATGATAGTTTGACGCTTGGTGCCGTAAAATGATGCAGAATGAACAAAATTATATTCTAATCATTATTGCCTTTATAGATAATTTAATTTTCATTTTATTCCTTACGATTAATTGATAGAACAAATTTGCGAAAAAATTATTTCTGCAATGTTAAGACGTGTCGAAACATACATTCTGTATCGATTAGTATGAATATAGTTGCCAACTTCGTTACGTTCTCGTATGTGGAGTATGCAAACAAAACGCATTGCCATTCTCCCCAAGTTTCAGATCTCCTTAAATCCGAAAGGCCCATTTTTTTTGAAATCGTGTCTGTCTGTTTTTGAATACGATAAATATGAAACGTCTTGAATTAGGCAGATGAAATTTCATACATAGTGTAGTACCAAATTTGTATATTTTTAAATCAAATTTTAAACAAGCAAATCCTTTACATCAAGTACGTTTGGCTGTCTGAATGCAATGGGAGAGAAGGCTTCAAGCACATCGGGTCATGATTGCTTTTTTTCAGCCAGTCTGGCCAGAACAGACTCGATTCTCTGTTTCAGATTTCTGTTGATGACTACGGGTATAGATGATTTCTTGACAAGGTTTACCCCTGCAAGACGGCCTTTATATCTCGAGGTTCACTAGCCTATAATGCTGGATAGGTTTATCCTTGATGGTAATAATGCAGTAGGTCTTCCTCACACGCTGAGTGAGACTTCTCAGTTAATAGACTAGCTGGGTGAGTGCTCCTACTATCGTTGTCTGAATGCTAGTGAATATGATAACTACAAAACGTTGATAGTTTGGATAAATAAAATCTGGCACACAGATTTAAAGTTTAAAATGTAGATCTACACCAAATTTGGGCCTGAATCCCGCCAAGTAACCAAAATTACAGAGTGCTCTCGCTTTGTGCGTGTAAATCAAAAACTTAACAACTCTGATTAATGATATTTTGTCTAAATTTTTAGTATCTAGAATGTATATTTTTATTAATTTTGAATAAAATCTAAGGGTTGACAGTTTATCGGTGTGTATCTACGCATGAATGTAAACTAAAAACTACCATGTCTTAAATTAAATAAATGAAATTAAGTATGTGATTTTGAGTGTTCAATACAAAATTCTGATTTCAATTGATCAGATAAAGTTGTCAAAAATTCGATATTCTGTTAACTATGCATTCATCGCAAGCCAGCGTTTATTCGCCAAAGACCAATCTTATGTAAACGTTTTTCTCCAACGAGATACAGTTGTTAATCCATATGTGCCAATTTTCGCTATTATATTACTAAGGATATAACTCACATATGTAGAACTTAAATAAAAATCTGAGCACTCCTGACATTTACAATTTTCTCACGGTTAAAAATTTTATGGGTATAATATTTGAAAGGGAGGTGGGTATAATATTTGTATTAGAAAGTAATCGAGACAGTTTTATGGTGAGCACTCAAGCGGATGTTTTATGCCAATAACTATCTTAATAAATCCTTGAAATTCTAAATGACAATTTACTGGTTTGACTGAACTAAAATATGATTATACAGAAAACACTCACTTTGAAGCCTGTGCATTGGGAGTCTATTTGTATTAAAATGTATGTCAGACAGTTTTATGGAGACCATTCGTGCTGGTTTCTACTGTAATAAATATTTAAAAAAATCCTTGAAATTCTGAATGAGAATTCGGTTTTTCAGCACAACTCAAGAACGATTGTCCAAGGAACGCTCACTATGAAGCTTGTGGATCTGCATGTCCTCTCACCTGCAAGAATTACAAGGATCCACCCAAGGCATGCAGCCTGTTTTGCTCTTCCGGGTGCCATTGCGACAAAGGATATGTCTGGGGAGGTACAGGGGATGGATGCGTGTTGCCAGAGGATTGCCCACCTCAGAGTTTGTACATATAATATGGAATATTAAATCTATGATTCTATCTTGAACCCATTCATTACTAACCTGTTCCAACCTCGGTGCAAGATAAATACCAATGAGGATATGTACCAATGTAAGATATATTCTGCAAGGTGGTGCTAGATATATACCAATGAGTCATTTTTCTGTCGGTTTTTGTTTAAAACAAGGAATTTGAAAGTAAAGTGGGAGCATCCTTAATGATATCTTGCAACCTTAGTTTGAAACAGAAACCCTCCTCAAAACGGCCTATTAGTATAGAAATTTCACGGCCCATTTGGGCCGGTTTGGTAGTGAAAGACCTAAATGAACGTCAGTATATATTAATGCTACATAGGGCGAAATAGACCATAAAATTATTGCCTATATTTTCCTTGTCATGTATGATTTTGTATTTAATAATTCATTTATAATTGCGATAATTTAATCATGAGAGTTTTTAATTAATAATTTCTATCAATGTTTTATAAAATTAGGGATTTATTCCCATATGGGAATCAGTACTAAAGGTGCCTGTCGTAATTCGAAACTATTAGCCGCTAAAAATAATCAACAAAGAAATTATTACTAAACACCTTAACTTAATTTCATATGCTTCATTCTTATACATACGAGATATTGTAAGTTGTTTTCATGCACTTCCTGTTGTGCTAGAAGCCTAAATTTCTTACACTTGGGTATTCTTAATTCTATTATACTATTTGAATATTTTGAAAACTTCAATAACAATAATTATAATCTATTTTATTAACAATAAATTAATTTTTTAACAATTAATTTAATTTGAGGTCGGTTTCTTTTTCAAATGAAGGATTCAAGATATTATTAATCAATTAATTATTTCATTCGCATCTACTAACAATTAGTTTGGAAAATAATAAATTTTATGGGGAAGAAATTAAAAATATCTAAAATGTACAAAAATATCTGTTTTTAAGAGCACAAATAAAAGTTTGTTCTCAAAAACTAACTCTGATGGAATTTTTATAATACTTCATTATCATTCATTTTGTATGCAAAATAAATTAAAAAACAACAACAACAAAACCCCACTAACTTTGAAAGACTGCATATATTGAATTCAAAAAATTCAGAGCACTGCTCTTTTAACAGAGCGAAAGGGGAGTGTTCTAAGATTTTATACGTTAACAGTTCTTCATCTAACTTATCAGAATGCGTTGATTTTCTTATTATCTTTGAGTTTTAAAATTAAATCCATGTTTGAAGAATTATAAAAAAAGTCTAGAAATCTAATTAAAAACATTTTTGAATCACAAAAATTTAATGTACTAAACAGCATATTTTTTTATTTGTAATTATTTTGCCTCTTTAATGTAAATATAAATTTTTTTCTGAAAGTCACTACGAAATGTCAGCACAGGTACAGAACCAAAATCTGATTCAATAATGATTAATTGATAATTCATTCATGAAAATATTAAAACATGGCTTTGTCATTAAAACATAAAAATGTGGAAAATTACAAAATTTTAGCGTATCAAGAAATGGGTAAAAAAATCATTTTCAAAATTCCGTTTTTAAGAACAAGATAAATGAAATAATGGTGCCTACATGATGCCTCCATTCGTCAATCAGTGTAATTGCCAAAAGAAACGCTTTTATACCATGCCGTATCTTCGAATTAAAAAAAGATTTGTTTATCTTCGATTAAGCTAAAGTTTTAATTAACATTCTAGTTACAGATATATTTTAATCAAAATACGCAAACATTCACAATTCCATATCAGAAGTATGTTCTGGAAATATTTGGAAAAATACTAGTTTCCGCCATGTATTTCCATAAGGCTTCATTAAATAGTTACAATTTAAAATATTTAATAAAAATTCATTTTCTAAAATTTATGAAATATTTTGGCAGAAGTCTGCGGAGAGAATGAGGTGTTCAACGAATGCAGCGAAGCATGTCCTTTGACCTGTGACAACTACGACGATCCACCTGAAAAGTGTGAATTCGTATGTAATTTCGAATGTGAATGTGTTGAAGGCTTTGTTAGAAATCCAAAAGGAAAGTGTGTCAAACCAGAAAAATGCCCACCGAAAAAAGGCGAGTAAGTACTATTTTTAATATATATAAATGAACACAGGATTTAAAAATTTTAGTGCCTGCTGACTATTGATACTAAACTAATTTTGTTTCCTATTTTAATGTGTGTGAATAAATACTTTGGGATAAAAAAGGCTTGAATTTTATGAAAAATCCTATGAAATAGTTATATTTTTTAATAAAAAAGATTTAAAAAATCATTTTTGAAACCAACATAATTCATTTTTCATTTAATAAAATATTAAATGAAGAAAAAAAAACTAAAATATTTAATTTTTAAAACAAAATTGGTAAAAAGGGTTTTATTTTGGTTAAAAAAGAGGTATAAAATAAAAAAGATTTCTCGTTTAGAAGTTTAATAAATGTTTTGCAAAAATGTTACAGATAGTTCAAGTAATGTAATTCATAGTTTCATAAACTAAAAAATAAGCTGTATTTCTATCCAATTTTTTTTAAATATTGAGGTTCGACTGACAGATAACATGATTTCTCAATTTTTTCGCATTGTGAAGCACTAAAACAATATTTCTAAAAATATTTCTAAATGAACATATTACTTATTATCTAGTTCAGAAACTGCAGTATATATTGAAAAATTATTATACCAGATTTGAAGAAAAATTGTGCATTAGATTTTAACTTAAGATGCTTTTTTAATGAAAATTCTATCGGAGATAAGAATCTTAGAAAACAGCCAGTAGTAAAATAAAAAGCATTTAAAGATGTAAAATATTATGAAAACGTATTTAAACGTAAATATTAAAATCTATGTAACCCCCTCTCCCAAAACCAAACAAACAAAGGGCCCTAGAAATAAAATTCAAATGGTTGTATAAGAAAATTGATCAAATATAAAGAATATTAAATAAAAATATAATATTTTCGAAAAAAAATTGACTTTTTAGCGAATTTACCAACTTTAAGAATATTTTTCACAATCCTGCAAAAAAATATATATTCTAAGACTAGATATAATCTATGTAGATTATTAAAAATTTTATTTAGACATTATTTGATATGCTTTTACTTTTTGGTCTGTTCGACGATTTACAGTAAAAATTACCATTTAGGAAAGATTTTATAAAAAGCCTTTATTTTAACTGGAAACAGAATTTCAATTCTCCTGAAATCGAAGGTTTCTTTTATTACATAAGATTCATATACTTTTGTAATGGAGACGAATATTTTATTTTTTTAAATTTATGCTTCTCTCAGATTTTGTCTCTTTAGATTCACAAGATAAACATTCTTTATTTAAAAAAATGTGAATAATCTGAGGGAGTTTTTTTTTAAATTAGATCCAAGCGGTAATAAGTGAGATATACCTCCATCATTGTTTCCAATATTCTACTAGATACTTAAAAATGAAATAAAAGAAAAAAAATGGAAAATTTCTCCAAACATGCGACATGAATTAGCGAAACATGAAAACATTTAAACTGACAAAAGAAAATTATAGATTATCAAAAGTCCTTATGAATTCTTAATTTTATATGAAATTTATTATTATGTATGAATATGTTGTGTACAACCATATTATAATATTAAAAATAATCTCACCGTAAATTGAAATCAAAAATTAAGAGGTTACCATTGAATTGAGATCTGTATGTGCTGTTTATTGTCTATTGAATAGTTTCTGAAATAATCGATAATAGCAATATAAAAGAATTTATTTAATCAAAGTAGGTGATAATTATCTAATGTGCATGTCTTTTTTATAATGTAATAAAAGCTTATAAGCCAGTTAACAGCTGCGCTGCACGTGCAGTTGCTTTTGCATTGTAATCATGTTACCGGGCTGCGAACCACAAGGTCCCAGGTTCTATCCTCGCGCAGCACAATCCGCCAGAATAAACTTTCGAATTTTTTGATTCTTTGAACATTCTATACTATATTACGCTGTTTTAATCTCTTTTATATAATTAAATTAAAAGCTAAATAAATTGCATATACTGAAAAAGTGGAGTGTAAACCTTAAAATTTCGTAAAAGTAATTACTTGATTACCATTAATTTCCCCTATTTTTTGTATTTTATTAAGTATCCTTTGGAGATAAAATTTTATAAATAACTTCCAGAAACGAATAAAACTCATTGCGTTTTCCCCTTCTAGTGAAAAATCAATCTTTACTCTCAGACGAAATAGTGTGAGTTTTTGAATTTCACAATATTTTCCTGTATTGTTTGACAGTTAAAAAAATTCTTTAATTATATTTCCAAAACAATTAAAACAAATTTTAAAAATGTGTATGCAAAAGTTGTTTTTACTGATATTATTCATACTTTTAGTGGCCACTCAATATAAATACTGTATTTCTTTTTCATCGCATATATGCAATCAATATTTTTGCAGCAAAATTCTGCCACGAAAAACCTGACCGTGGCATGTGTGAGGGTTCCTATGCCATGTGGTACTACGACGGTGAATCTAAAGAATGCAAGGAATTCATTTATACTGGCTGTATAGGAAATGGGAACAGGTTCGAGTCAAAGGAAGAATGTTTAGAGATTTGTGCCGCTAATATTACGATTTCTACTTTCTTTGATAATTTTCCACTTTTCGGACTTTCCTGATTCCGAAAAATACATCGTAGGCAAAACGCCTGTCTGCCTGTGCATGGATTCTATAACTCAAAACACTTTGAATTTGATGATTGAAATTTAGTATACGACCTTAATACCAAATTCGTAGGTTACTATCAAATTTCCAAGAAATCTATTTAGAGAACGGCTGTCTGTCTGGATGTTGATGTACTAGAAATTACACAAGCATGAAATGTAAACTAGATAAATTTTGATAAAATAAGATAGATAAATTTTGAAACATAGGTTTAGCATCTAAAAATGCTGCTTCTTATGAAATTTTGAGTTAAATGTATCAACGGTCTTTCGTATGCACATAAATGCAATAACTCATAACGTAATGACTCAAAGCAATGAAATTCTAAATGTGATTCTGTGGTTACAAATGTAGTTCCGTGTCCAGTTTTGGCTTTAATAACTCGTTAAAATGTCACCCGAAATACATTTCATTCTTTGGATTCAGAAAAAATGCTAGAATCACGCCAAATATCTATATTTCATAGATATTTTCTGCATTAACACGCACTGCATTTCCGGCCTAACTCAAGATTCAAACTTTCGTATTGGAAGAGGAGGGAGTCATAACGCTGACTTTCCGACTCGCCTCAAAGGCACACGGATAAAAAAAAAAATCTGAATGTTCAGACAGCCACTACAACATTGGTGGAAGCTGTGGTTGAGTCCTAAAGGCCATCACCGGCAATGGTACGTCCCTTCATCGATGGAAGGAGCCAGACCTTCACCTTTTCATGTACCCTCCGAGGAGGCGAGGTCCAACCACCATATCGGTAGCATCTCATCCTCATTTCGAGGTGCCCCCTCGGATGGATCTGAAGAGGAGATAGATAAGACCTTTATGGGAGAGAATTTAAAAGAGACTACCACAGCTGGTTTTTAATTTTTAAGAAAAACTATAGGTACAACAGTTTCAATAATGTTGGGCATATAATACTGATACAGGAAACTGTGAATTTTAAATCGAAAGTGAAATGATTTATTTCGTTTTTACCTTATAATTCTCTAAAATCAATATTTCAAATATTTATATTCTCGTTTCTACCCAGTAACGAGAATATAAATATTTGAATTATATTCCCGTTGTCTCATATTATTTCAGTTAATTCAGTTAGAAAGGTGGTGAAATGCATTTTTTCTAGCGCATTTAGATGAATGAATTTGCAAGTATATTTTTTAATTATTGCAAGTATTTATACTAAAAAATATACTGTGTAATTTCTCATAGAAAGTATAATATTTAAAAACAATTCAATAAAGCTTTAATTTGACAAGTATTTGGTAACGCCATTTTCCCAGAATGATGCTAAATTAGTGCACTTTCTTTGTCCTGAAGCTAATGTTTCTGTATTCACTTTATTAAACTCTCCATAACGATCTCTACTTGCAGAAATATCTTGGAAGCTAAGTCTTCTACAATGATGGAAGGATTGTTTTTTTCCATCAGTCACTGGGAAGAGCAATGTGCATCAGTACAAACGTCAAAAAGATTTGAGGGAATAATAGATATCAGATTTTTCAGATATTGTTTTCCAACGGAATCTAAAACCCACCGCACTTTTGCGCATGCGTTGGAATAGGTTTTATTTTTCAAAACAGAGGTGAAAGGACAGGATGTATACATTTAACAATAAAATAAAATCGGGTTATTCGCAGGATGAGATAAAATAATACTGTCAGAAACGACACGATACTCACATACACGTGAACAAAAATTGAACAAAAAAGTATCTAATAGGACAGAAATCAAGGCCAAAGAATGACGAAAAATTCCGGAAATGCGCTCATCTTTCCACGTCTCACCCCTTAATGAGATAGAATCGTCGAAAAGTAGTGATCTCAGAATACTGAAACGAACTGTAATTACATTTAAAAGTAACTTTCAGTTCAAAACATAGTGGGATTTTAACAAAAAGTTATTGACAAAAACTTCTAATTTTCGTAAACCATTTGTTTATTAAAATAATTATTATCTTTTGATCTGCTACATCCTAGGTAGTTTGAAAGGTATATACGGGAAATAGAACTAAAATTTTATTATTTTTTTACCAATACTCTTCATTAATATTGAAACTTTTGGATTAATATTTCTTTTTAAAATAAGGCTGACCTGTATAGTTTTGTAATTGTAATCTTTTAAGACTATTTCTGTTATTTCGCATCACTAAGAATTTTTTTATAGATTAGTTTTTTTTAAACTTACCTAGTTGGACATATTAAATGACAACCAAATTAAAACTATCAAATACCCATTATTTTTTGTATTAG
>JAPMOR010121140.1:8273-49784 GCA_026543865.1 Argiope aurantia | reverse complement strand
TTCAAGAAAATGTTTTCGAAATTTTAATTAGATTTCAAACTAACAAAAATCAATTCAATTTTTTCCATCGAGGATTTCGGTGTATATTATCTCACAAAATCAATTATTAATACCGCTTTAAAATTCAAAATATTAACGTTTTTCAGTGTTAATAATTTCATCCCTGTATAATTTTTCACCGAATTAATTTTTTCGAAAGTTTAAATGCAATTGCTAAGGTGCTTTTTATTGTTATAGCCTAACTAATTTTATTACGTCATCAAATCTCTCCTGGTTGGGGGGGGGAGGGGGTAAACAACGGAATCTTGTTCAAGCATGAATACAAAAGCACCGGAGTGATTCCTTATTTCAAAAATGTATATGAGAGTTTGTTATAATATTAAAGTGAGCATTAATGACTTAAGAAAAACAAAAGTCCTTGTTACAATAATGAAACAAAATTGTAAATTTTTAACAAATAATGTTAACGCGATTTTTTTTTATCAAATAAATTGTGATTTTTTAAAATATTATTTCACTTATATATTTAGTCAATAAGAGTGTGTTAATTAGTTTTCAAAAAATTTGTTTTAACTAGTTAAAAGTATTTGAAAATATTGATTCTTAAAGAATTCGTTTATATTATACTATATGTAATTATCAGTAAGAAGTGCTACTGATGACAAGGTAACCCACGTTGGAAGGAATATATTTATAAAATTTCATAAATAATTTAATTTGTGGTTTCATTTTTATACAAACGTAACAGTATTCCATAACGTGTTTGTTAAACTGAATTTCATGAATTAATATTCTTTTACGGTACTTGTTTATTTCTGCAGCCCACGCGATAAATAAACAAAAGTTCAAACCACCACCAATCGAAACCTGATTGGGGACTTCGATTGGTGCTTTTTCAATTTTTCAGTGTTAATTTGAAAAGGAAACCAGAAGATCATAAAAATTATCCAAGTACCTTTAATTTCTAGGTCTAGATGCCTTTTTTTAATTTCTCAAATTTATTCAATCGTTTAAATTTCCACATTCTTAAATGGCCGGATCCCTATATATTCCAATGGAATACTACTATGTCTGTTTATAACTATCAATTTACTGGGAAATGATTTATTTTCCTCTTTTCTTCTTTATTTTTTAAAGGATATTAAGCTACTAATGAAGACACATCTCATCACATTCGGAATCTCTATCGTTCTTCTCATTCCAGCACTCATAATATTTTTTTATTACAGGTGAGTTTTTTAATTGGAAATGCTTCACTTACAGTCAGTAAATTTTGAATGGCCAAAATTGCGGAAATCTTTTGGAAAGACTGCTGTTTTCGGATTTGACAAACTAAAATTATGAATAAAATCAAAATTATAATGGAATTTTTATAATAGATTTTTCTTTAGAACAGCAGTTATAAAGAAATCAGAGAAACATAGGATAACGATACTGTTGCAGAAATTTCGCACTTACAGAAGTTAAAAGGATCATTTTTAACATCAATTATGGTCTTATAACGCCATCCTAAGTAATTCTCCAATGATTTTAGTTGCTCTGCTGTTATTATGTCACACCATTATTGAATTATTTCTTTAATTAATTGGACCTTATTGTTGGGTCACTTCTGTGTGACAAGTTTCTATAGCTCGCACCATAGACATTCGATTGGGCTTAGATCTAGTCATTAAAGTAGTGAAATATGATTGTTTTGAAACCAGTTTGTACAATTAGTGGCAACATAACACGGAACTGATTCCTCTTAAAATATAAATTCTTTATTATCATCGAAAAGTTTATTTGCGGACGATAGCATTTTAGGAATGTACTTAGTTAATGTATTTTTGTTCTAATAAATCAAACAAATTTTGTCCACATATTTTAGTGTTATATAAGGGATCATATCCCTAACTAGATATTTAACAATAAGTATAATGCAATCAGGGTAGAAATCTCTTCTTCTTCCCTTTACATAAAAATAATCAGATTATGTTCTAATCATTTTAAATCACACTGTCTTATTATCCTGCTATCGAATTTGCATTGAATAATATTTGCATTCAATTTCATATTGCATTGGGCCATTTTACTTTGTCTACTCCCAGAGGATTTTTTTTTCCTTCATGTAGACCAAGTCTTTTAATTATTCTACCATCACTCAATGTTATACATCTTTATCTGTCTTTATAGTCTCGCTTTCTAATAATTGAATTTCTTTATACTTCTTATATATAATAGCGTCCTTAGTTAGATTTCAATCAACTGTCTTTCTAATTTCATTCTAACTAAAGCCTTGTTCATATAATAATAAAATTTTACATGGCTAGCATAACTAGTCAAGAATTTACATCATTTTTTCTATTTTTTACATTTTAGCAACTTAAAAATTAAATACAAAAACAATGACCAATTTAATAGCAATTATAGAAAAATGACCGGCTTTCAGCATCAATTGTTGAATTCTAATGATAACAAGATGCCACCTTATTGGCAGTTTAAATTCTCATGCTCATTGATTATATACAAATGAAGAAAAGCTATGATTTATCAACTGAAGCAAGATGTGCTTATTTTTCTGGTTAATTATATATACATTTAAAAAATAATAATCGGACATAATTTAATGCATTATATTCTTGGTTAAATTATCTTTAAAATGACATATAACTTAATGGTATTATTTCAAATAATACTGCTGTTATAAACCTTTAAATTTTCAAAATGCACTTTTTAGAAAAGATTTCCACAATTTTCACCACTATTGTAAGGCACTGGAAACGAAAATATTCAAATTTACTAAATATAACGAAATATTCCCCTTTTTCAATGATCTTATTATATCAGTTAGTCCAGCATAACTATTAATGGAAAACAAAGAAATATTTACTATTTGTATTAGTTAATGTAGCAGTCAACTAATGTTGTTATTATTATCTTACAAAAAAATTTATAAGTATGTGTTCATTTTTTTTTTCATTCATTTGAATATAGAATAAAATATGTCTCAGAATTATGTCTTAATTGAACAAGTAATGCAATTTAAATTTTATTGAAGATTCAAAACATATTAATTTGTAATATAAGGTTTTCATTAGACATAGTTTATTTTGAGATTCAGAACATTTCGTTTTGAAACTGACCACAAAATTTTTATCATCAATTCATCCAAATATGGCAAATCATCAATGGGTTTTGAACCCATTATTCTTTAAAATTGCAACTTAACTGCTACAGAGTGACCATGGCCTTTATGTAGTTTTATGAGGCGAGAAAGTTGGCATTATTCTTTGGTCAATTCTATTATATTACAGAACAAAAGTAAGACAAGAACATTTATTTAAATACATTTCAAACTTAACTTATACGTTGGTCAGCATATGTAGTATAAATCAGCAATTGAGAAGGTTTATCTTTCACCCCTATCTCCATCCATTTACACCATGACAACTCAAAAATCTCAGTTGAGATTTAAGAAATGTTTGTTTTAATATAGTATGAAAGTTTGCAGTTCTAATGCATGATGGCATCTTGCACCATCCATGTAAGATTTAAAGTTATAAGGCTATTCCACAATAGTCTATGAGTGGTTCAAATAGGAATGCTAACTAATGAATTAAAGCATATCAGAGAATTTACTTCGATTTTCAAAAAGGCTACTCTTAAAATCTTTTCATTCCTCAAAATATAGTAAATCAATGCAAATATTTAAAGAAGTAACATTATATGTTTGTAAAAAGCACACTTCATAAATATTTGTTCAATACACAAACATTGCTGGTTTCATTTATTTTTCTTTTTTGTCTAAAGAAGCACAATGTAAATTTCTGTGCATTAGCATATTAATATGCTGACTGCCATATGATTCACACCAACTATCTAATGAGATAATTCTTTCAATATTTCAATTACAAAACCAAGGCATTAGATGTGTTGAAAATAAAGTTTGGATTAAAAAAAAGTGATTCTGCTAAATTTGGTATTATAATAAATAATATGTAACGGCAATGCCTGTTGTAATAATAACAGTTTATTTTGTTACTCAACTGTTTTCTAATTTTTCAGACAACTTAGGGTTCACCGCATATTCATGCACAAGAATCTCTTCATATCACTGCTTTTAACAGCTGTGTTTGTCACAATATTTGAGAGCTATTTCATCCTCGATTCTTTCAACAACTATAACAGCATTCTTGAAGCAAATGGGGTATGTTATTTATTAATATTATTTTAGAGAAAAAAAAGTAAAATTTTCAGTAACATCAAAACAGTTTACTTATATTTAAAAACATAAAAATTTTGAGAGTAGGTATATATTAATAAATTTGAGTATATTACATTTAAGCCATTATATATTACATTTATTATAAATACAATTATTATTTGTATATTACATTTAACATGAATACCATTTTAATGTGAGTATGATGAATTGATTGGTATAATATGAAAGTTTGAAGCACTGTTGGATAAAGGAATCATGCACATTTCTTGTTAGATTTAAAATTATAATGTTTTCCCATGGTAGTCCACAAATGGTTCTAAATCTCAATCTTATTACTTTAAGTAAAACTCTAGAAATAAAATTCCTTTGAAGAAAGATTTGTAGAAATGGCAGTGCAGAATAAAAGTTTTAAAACAGAACAAATACAACATTGGAACAAAAAATTTAATGCGAGATATATAAGTCGATTTTAACAAAAAATAAATATTCTTTACCTTAAATTTTAAAATTATTTAAAGAATTAATAGCAAAGTCTCAGCCCTGGAACTGAAAGATATTTGACACAAAACCCAATACCACTAAAAATCTGTGGTATATGTAGGCTTAGATCTCCCATTGATATGAAATGGAGATGGACTTCTAGCTCTGATATTGCCTCTGTCATCAGCTGATGATTCAGAATTATGAGGTCTATTCCAAATAGCTCTCTAGTTGCTTAAAACTAGAATGTTAACAATAGACCAAAATTATGACATCTTGGCTTTAGGTTATTAATACCGTAAGTTTGATACTTGATTCTATTAGATATTCATTATGTAATTAGATCTAGTGCATGTTAAACTCTCCATGGACAAACATTCTGTTGATATAATGAGAAAATATTGTTAGATACTTCCTCAAATATCTTTCTTCAATTCATAATTACAAAGTGCAAACAGCTCTCCATCAATTTTTGATCTGTTGCAAATATAATTTTAAACACACTAAAATATATTCACTTTGTATTTTTATTATATAATGAATGAATAACAAGAATCTTGTGGTGCAAGAAAAAATTCATATTCTTGAAATTATTAAGAACTATCATGGAATACAAACTTCATTAAGAATTATATTTTCAGATGTACAAGTTAGCACAATAAATTATAGAGCTAATGCCTTCATTTGATTAAAATTGATATTTTTAATGTTCTTTACAGCCAGGATGTAAATTGTTTTATACACTCACAAAATACATGAGATTGTCTACTTATATGTGGATGTTCTGTGAAGGATTCTATCTGCATAAGTTGATAGCTGCAGCATTTGCAGAGCAGAAAGGCATTTTGATATTTTGTGCTATTGGATGGGGTATGTACACATTAATATCGCACAGTATTTAAATATTTATATTTCCATTAAGTATCGAATGTACTGATTTAGATTTTAGTATTTGAAATTGGAAATGAAAAACTGAAAAGATATCCATGTCAAAAAGTTAACAATTCAGCCTTATATACATAAGCATGACAATATTTAAAATCAATGGATATATTTTTAAAAAAATGATTGCTTTTATAATTAACATATATAGGATATCTATAAATTAATTGTGAACTATTTTAAGCAATCTACAGAAAAAATAAAATTCACATTATTGTCTATTTGATATACTTAGCATAAGAATAGCTAGATATCCAGCTAAACATTCTTTCATTTTGATATCAGAAGTGTGGAAATTCTTTAATTTAAAATACTAAAATGTTAAGAATAATTTACTAAATATAACTGTTAAAAACGTTTTTTAGTGGTATCTACATACATCAATGCAAATAACAAAATATAAATGTTAACAATATTTAGCATTTTTCCATTTCGGCTGACCTTAAACAGTTTAGAAATTAGCTATTCAGCCATGATTATAGTGGACATGCATAATACAAAATTCTGGAAGTGGAATAAGTGACTTTAAGACCAAATAATTTAATTACAATTTATTTTGTACAAATATTTTGTGCCTCACTTCAATGGATTATATACTAATGCTTTTTTTACTGAGTAATTATACATTAAATTCAATAATTTTTTCTCACTACAGGTGTACCCTTCATTCCAGTTATTATTTGGTCTGTTACAAGGCAATTGATGGCAGATGAACTGTAAGTCAAAATATTTTATTAAATGTGCATGAAAATGAAAAGTTATAGATAATATCAAAATTGTAATTATATATTATTTGCAGTTGCTGGACAGTCCCAGGTTATTATGAATGGATAATTTATGTACCTATGCTAGCTGCATTAATTGTAAGTTTCTTTTTAATTAAAAGAAATTATGAGTTCAATTTCAAAATCAAGTTGTAATTTCTGCACTAAAATAGAATAATATGAAAAGGTATCAATCAGTAACATAAAGTTGAACCTAATAATAAAAAATGAAAACATTACCCTTTTTGACATTACTGCCATTCATACTGAAGCATTTGTCCCAACACTGGACCAATTTGAAAGTTCTGATATTTTAGAATTTTGTTGGCTCATATGAATCAGATTTATGATATGTCAGAATCAAATTTCTGTCCCAATGAGGAGAGGCAATAAGGATACAGTTGGGGTATTTTGTAGAACCCACCATAGAGCCATGGACTTGACATGCTCAAATTTTTAATTGTTTGAATTCATGAAAAGGTTCCTCAGTTGTCCAAAGTTTACCTCCATTAATGATTTGATTAATGGCATTTTATGAATATGGAATTTTCAAACTGATCCAGGGCTGAGACAAACCCTCAGTATGAATGTCAGTTATGTCACAAAGTAATAAATAACACTTGTAATGTGTAACAATATGAAATGGAAATGAATTCTTATTACTTATTTATTCATACCCCAATGTTTAAGATTTGATGTCGGAATTTTTTATTCAGTTTTAAAATGCATCTAAAATAAGCACAATAAAACTCATTATATGGGGAAAAAATCAATGTCATTAAAAAAACTTCTAATTCATGATCTCCTTAAAAATAAATATTGAATTTGTTAAAACATAATTATGTAGTTACATCATTAATTCATGTAGTTTTGCTCCAATATTTAAATCCTTCAATAATCAGGAGAAACACAACAAATGTCTCTTCATACAAAGCAAAACTTCTGATTTCTTTCATTATGCAATTAGCAAAATGTACTTATTCTATTTCATATTTTGTGAAAGAAAGGAGGTACTGTCCTGAATTGACACTAATTCAATACCAGAAATGAATTTTTAGATGCATTTCTGTTGTAGAGAGCTTTGAATTTAAATTGACAAATGACGGATAATTAGTGATAAACAAAAATTTGTATATCATTAAATTTTTTGTAAGTTTAGTTGAAATTAAGTTATTGTGTTTCTTTTCCAAATTTATAACCAAAAACATTTTAAACGTTAATTTTTAATTAAAATTAGTAATTTCTTCAATAAAACATTTTTACATGGATTCAAAATTTAATCAGAAAACAAGATTTCAAGTTACACTGAGGAGGTGTAATAGGATTGTCATGGTTACAATACTCTGGTTCTAGTTTTAAACATTGTGTTCTTTTTATCCTTGAATATAAAGAATACAACTAAGCACACATTATAATGCAAAAACAAAACAAAGAAATAGCAGCAGACATAAACCTTATCTTATCAAAAATCAGATATTTAAAAATTTTTTTAGCAACATGTATATTAAAAAAAAAAAAAGTGTCAAAGCTACAATTAGTTTGTGTAAACAGAAAACAAGTGTCTCTGAATTGGAAAATGGCCATCATTTTTAATTTAACTAAAAAAAAATTAGTACTTACATAAAAACTAATATTAGAACATATAATTATTTTTTACTTTCCTCGTATTCTTAAATTTGGTTTTGTAACTTTCAGAAAATAAAATTTTTAACAGCCTTGTGTACTTTCCTTTGCAGGTAAATTTTTGTTTCTTGGCTCACATTGTACAAATAATCATCACAAAACTAAGATCAACAAACACAAATGAACCAGCACAATTCAGGTAAAAATTTAAAACAAAATGAAAAATATTATTTTATGTACTTATTTCAAATGGACTAAATTAACCTTCTGAAATGCATAGGAGAGCAGTGCGAGCAACAATGGTTCTTATCCCACTATTTGGATTGCACTTCCTTTTCCTGGCTTATAATCACAAAAAAGGAGACTGTCACATGATACTTATTTTTAATCTTATCATATATTCCATGGATGGACTGCAAGTAAGGGTTTTTAAATATTATTCATCAAAAGATAATATTCCATATTGATTTAAAAGTTATATATTGATATACTCATTAAATATTCCAACAATTTATTTTTTTTTATTCACAGGGAGGCCTTGTATCATTGCTGTTCTGTTACCTAAACAATGAGGTATGCCATGAACATATTTTTTATGATTTCGGATGTAATCTATGTAGATGATCAGTGTATTTTAGCATTAAACATACCAATAGAGCTAATATACTACGACGTTTAAAAAGTTCTTAAATTTTTACGATATTTTTCTAATGTTTAAATGGAATGATGCTGTGTTCTGCAGAACAAATGAAGAATATCATGTAACTAACTAGTCAAAGCTGGTTTTAACCATTTCAAATATATACAGCACGTGCAATAAGTGATTAGAAGCATTTGAAATTTCCCTATACAATGAAAAGATTTTTTTTCAATAACTAGTGAGCCGTAAAGTCAATATAGAATATGCTACAGTGCTTAAATGCCCACCCGATGTCACATTTTTGAAAGAATAAGTCCTGGATATTCGTTCTCGATAATATGCACAATAACAGGTATCGCCTGATATCACAATCTATTCCAGCCTGAGGAGATACGGGATGCACGAGGGATAGAACCTGGGACCCTTTGGTTAGCAGTCCAGTAACTTAACAATTATACCAAAACAATCATTCGGGTAGAAGAGTTGTTAACTGGCTTATATGCTATTCACCACAGTACTCTCCCTCCGGTGAGACGAACGATATGGATGTTGAGTGGTGCTTATCGCCTGTTTGGCAACTGCAAGCCCTTCCAAAAAAACAATTTTACTGATCTTACTTTATGTGACTTCTTCCTCAAATGAATCTGATAAACTATATTGCAATCTACATATTTCTACAAGATAGTTACTTTGAGATAAACACAAAGGAAATTTTTTTATATGTACACATTCTTCTATTATAAATAAATTTTGCACAAAAATGATAAAATACAAATGTATCTATGATTCAGAACTGCTTGCAATATAGCAATAAAGTAAATCCATTTTTTTTTTTTCCAGGTACTGTACCTACTGAAGCGATCATATAATCGTAAGAAAATGGTGCACGACATAACTAGTCACATGAGCAGTCGCAAAGCCAGAGAATCTCGCACATCCGTATCCACAAATATGGAATCATTAGCTAATGATGCTCTATCACGTGGACTCAACAAAAAATGACGGCAACTTCGAAGGTGCCAGAAGCACCTTCGTAAAGCATACAAGCCAGTACTTGTCACTGCATTATAACATATTTCATAAGACTGAACCCAGGGAACATAAAAAAAAATTAATATCTCAAGGAAACATAACTCTATACATCCCATCAGTATTTGAAGAAATAAATATAATAATCAAAGCAAGAACATACAAACTGTGATAGATTCATTATTCATCTCTGTGTTGTTGATAAATAAGGATTCATCAATGTAATCATTTAATAATGTATTTATTGTATATAATAAAATTTAAATACTTAATGTGTTGTAATTTTTATAAAGAGAAACAACACTATAATTTAAAGATAAAAAGGAAAAATATTTTATCAACCTCTCTGAATGCAAAGGGGTCTTTAAAATAACTGCAAAATCTAAATAATGCTTCAAACGAAATTTTAAACAAATATCCATAATACTTGTTGTGTACATAGTTCAATTCTTTGAATTATATTAAAGAACATAAAAACATACCTGATTTTTAAATTTCATTTAATTTTCTGACCACTACAAAAATAGAACAATGTTTACAAATTATTTCAGGAAGTTGGCTTCTTTTCATCCTCTGTTACAGGTGGCCGAGATAATACTTTATCAATAAGACCAAATTCCATAGCTTGTTCAGGATTCATATATCGATCTCTTTCCATATTTTGTTCTGAAAGAAAAATAATGAAATAGGCACAGCATGAAAAGTTAATCTATATAAAATAGCATTAATGACAATATTTTATTACTCATAAAACATGCTCTCTACTAAAACAGAATGTTCAGATCATATATTTTGACTTCTAACAAAACAAGAAAATAAAGAATCCTTGGAGCTCGAAACACGTTACTTTATGATGTTTGATAAAAATAAGGGCAAATGAGAAAATAAATAATTATGTTTGTAGCAATTAAAGTATATTGTCTAAAATCAATACATATAAAAGTATTTGAATGTACAACATGCACCTTAAAAAAAATTTGATTCTTCACACAGTTAATTAATATTTAAATACTTAGCTCCATTCCGTGTGTAAAACTGATCGAATCCAAGGTGTACCACAAGGAAATGTATAAACATACAGAGCTTTTTCCTTATTTAATGCCAGAGAAAAGTATAAATACTTATAAAACAAATGATGTGATATACAAACAATAAAAAATATTACACGAATCCATTTTATATGAATATAATTAAAAGTAAAATTATATATATAGGTCCTCGCTTGATGTCCCAATAACTTATTCCTAAATTGTTAGATAGGTATGTTTTTTCAGTTGGATGAAATGCTTCCCAAATTAATTAAAGGACTGCTGAAAAAGATCAAGAACTCTAAATTTTATAGTCCTCTATATCTACTAATTATATTTAATACATTATATAATTTTGTGTGTAACTAATAATTTACACAAAAAAAAATTTCATTTTCTTGCAACCAAAATTAACCAAGTTATAAAGATATGAATTTCATTTTAGGTGGTTTGATGACAGCCTTGAAGAAATGCCATGGGTTGATCGATTGATATTTTTTCAGAAAATTAAATAAATGATCAAAAATAGGAATAATCGAAGCTTCGTAACTCAGTCAGTTCTTGCCCCAATGAATGGAAATCTTCTTTGTTTAAAATTTATCAAGAATATTTTATTTAATAGAAAGTGGAGGGACTAAATAAAAATTTTAATATCATAATCTTTCCAGAAGTACATTTATTGACTCAAAGAACATAAAATATGATTTTCATCATTTAAAGCACTTTTCCATTTGGAAGAATACATATATCTCCAATGGTTTATAAATTTGATTATAGACTAAAATTCACTAAAACACTTTGTATAACTGTATATCGATTTAATGTTACATATCCTAAGATTCAGCTAAATGTGCTGTATATTAAGTGGTTAAAGAAATGTTTCCATCACTATAAGCAAATAAAAATTAAACATTTTTCTTTTCATAAATCAGGAAACTTTAATATGAATTAGCACAGCTTCTTTTAGAATTCAAGAATGCTGGTGAATTTCCTGATTCAACAATGATGAAAAGCAACTTCAATACCTCAACAGTAATGAAAAATCTTTTCTTACCAATGACTTCAATAGGCTGTTTTGTATGTTTAGAATATAATGCATTTATTCGTTTTTTAAGGTATGATATTTCATCTGCTTGTATAAGAATATCAGTAGCTTGTCCCTGAAATAGAAAATGTATTTATCCAATAAATCACTAATAGTAATAAAGTGATCAATAATAATAATAAAGAAATTGACATTTTATTCTTTAAAAAACAGCTATTTTTCTAAATCTTTATTTTTTAAATTTTTCAATCAAAAACTGATAAAAAAAACAAATAGTTCTAAAACTTTAAAGATATTATAACATGTAACATCTATTGTAATACTTAAAAGAGAAAAAAAACCGTCTCATCAGAAACTTCTGAAAGATAAAAAATAAGCAAATAAAAGGTAAGATAAAGTCAAAGAATATATAGCAAATACTCTGAATAATAAAAATAATTTTTGATAGTATGTTTAAAAGTGAAATTCAAGTATCTGATTGTTTAAATTATGAAATACCCAGAGATTCTATTCAATCTCAAATATGGAGAAGTGAAAAAAAAGTTTTAGTTTATTCATTGGGAAAAATAAAATAATAATAATAATAATTTTTAATATATATCTTTCAACCCAAGCATATAACAAAATATTAAATAAATAATAACTTTTAATATAGAACAAAATTTTCACTAGCACATATTTCTAATAAATCTGAACCATATTAAAGTGCAAATAATGAATACATGAATCAAAGTTACATATAAAATACTATCAAAATCAAATACATCACAAAATGTATACTGATTGCACATTATTAACTTTCTCTATTCCTATTAATTGGTTTAGATTATTAGTGACCACAAAAGAAATATTTCATGACATTACGTAATAAGTATTTAATATAATATGAAAATTTTTTTTATTACATTTAACCAAAGAAAAATGAAACACAAATTCAATATACTCCTATTGGCCTCTAAACATTTTGTGGGTCTAAAATTCAAACATAAATCCTACTGATAAGATTATGAAAAACTGTAGAAATATGGTACTATAATAATATAAAATCAGTCAGACAACCAACCATAATGATATCGGTTGCATAATATAAATTTATATCAATTTATTGAATTTGTTATTAACAAATAGCAATGTTATATTACACAAATTATTGAACAGCATAGCTTTAATATCAAGCATAGAAAAAAAATTTTAAGATTTAAATAAATCATAAATTATGTTTACTCAAAATGCATATGATACTTCTAATGAACTAATGATTAAATTTAATATTAATGGAATATTATTATATGTCGATAAAAAAATTTATACTTTTTATATTTTTTAATTCATTATTTTATTCCACATTAGAAATCAAATATACTATTTTACATTTTGAAATATAATTTGATAAGAAATAAATAAAGATTTGGCAAATAATCAATTAAGAAAATAAAAATTAATATAAAAATAATATATTGCTTTTAAAGAAGTGTATAGAAATAAAAAACTCAAATTAACTGTAATTAGATTTGACTAATTACATGAGTTAGCCTAATAATAATATATCATTTAAACTGACATAATCTTAAAGAGAAATATGTAGATAAAACATTTAAGTATTTCCGAATTTGCATGAAAAATAATAATTAGTACAAATAATTTATTTTATAAAAGGGGAATACTTACTGAAGCTTGGCCTGATGGTTGATGAATCATGATTCGTGAATTAGGAAGTGAATGCCTCATACCAACTTCTCCAGCGCAAAGTAAAAAGCTAGCCATACTGCATGCTTGTCCTACACACCATGTTGCTATAGGAGGTAAAATATACTGCATAGTGTCATAGATACCCATACCAGCAGTAACAGAGCCACCTGTAGCCAGAAAGAAAATAATGTATCAAATTACAGCAATAAAAACATACAATGAACTAAACAAAGAATGAAAAAATGTGAATTTATTTGTAAAACCAATTGCATAATCATTATGACAAATACAATTTTTTGCACAAAAATATTAAAACATTTATTTTCAATAATCACATGAAGTAGTGCTTTTATCCCTAATCACTAAAAAGTTATATTTATTTCTATTTTACGATTAAAAAACTAGCAAATATTATATGCTACAGGTTTTTCAATGCCATTTGAGAAACAAAAATAAATTTGACATTTTCTGTTAAGAAAATTAACTTCCTCTTAATATGAATTATTTTAATCTTAGATAAAAGTATTTGCCATATTTTTTATAGCCAAGAAAGTTCCATTAAGTTTTAATAGCAAAAAATCGTAATAAAAACACAACAGAATGATAAAACAGAATATGGTTTATGACCAACATTTTAATAAAGAAAAAATATAATGGATTAATTAATGATATATAGACAATTAAATGAAATAAAAATATCAAAAATATAAAATTCTTATGATTTTAAAAAGATAATAATAGGAATTAATAAAATTACAGAAAATATGAATTAAATGGTATAATAAAAACCATGACACTTTTCTATTTTTTTACAAGAATAATGGAATGATGTTCAGCTTTTCTATTTCACATGCTAACAAAGACATTTATTTTTAAAAAATTAGAATCTGAGAATAGTTCTTACTTTCAACTTAAGAAATTACAAAAAAAGGGAGTTTTATTTGATCAACTTGTACATTAAATGGCATTCTGTCTTTATCTTGATAGTTGTATTAAAAAAAGTAAATTTATATTTTATATATATATATTAAAATATTTATATCAATCATCATATATATTAAAATCTTTTATATCAATCATCATATATATTAAAATCTTTTATATCAATCATCAGTTTTATCATTCATGATACAGTTTGGGAAACATTACACTGTCATACAAATATCAATTTCCATGCTAATTTTCCCCCATAAATATTCCTAAATTTTGTACAGGAATTAAAAGGTATTTATTTAGATGAGCAATATGAAAAATTTGTTCATCTAAATAACCATAAATTCAAATACCAGAAAAATACTTTATTCCCCACCTAACATTTGCACAAATTATATTTGCAAAGCATTATTCATTGAAATAAAAATTTATTAATGTAATCTATATAAGCATTATAGATTATAATTATATCTTTATATTTATAATATCTTTATACTTATAATATCTTTATATTTAATGTTCATAATTTGTAAAGTGTTTTTATAACTAAAATACTTTGTTCTTCTCTTTCTTTCCTTTTTTTTTTTTTGTAAAATAATAAAGCATATAATTATTTATTATTACTATTATTATTGATATCCCTCTGTTTATTTTCCTGTTTTAAATGCTTTCAGCTTTTATAATAAAACAAATAAAATTTGGTGTAAATACTATTCTTATAAATTAATATGTAAAAATTGTCATGATTTTCTATTTATAAGAAAGGAAAACTCATTTTCTGTGTCTAAATATATATATCCAAAGCAACAAAATAAAATGATAGATGCATTTTTGAGACTCAATCATATTAAAAATTTAATCAAGCAATTTAACAATCATATATCTAAAACAGGTTTTAGCAAAAGCGAATTATTAATTCTGAGTTGTATTTAGCCAATTCATTTCAATTAAGAAATTTTTAAATTTCATTTCTCATTTCATGACAAAATTAACCAATACAAAAATGTATTTGAAAATGATCAACTTATTTCTAAGCAAGCATTCAAAATAATAAAATAAACAATAAATATATTTAATCAAAGTTTGGCAATGAACAAATTTCCCAACAACACATTACCAGATTTTAAAATAAAGACAAAATATTTAAACATTAAATCCTTTTTACATGCAAAAATGCTGAGTGCAGAAATGAAGGGGGAGAAGGTATACTAGGAAAGCAAATATAAAATAAATGTTTCAAAATTATAGCTAGTGTAGATATATTTCAATAAAATAGTACTGAACAAAATTTATCTACTGAGGATGAATTCTTAAAATTAAGTAAGCTCAAGCAGAAAACAAAATAAAAAGATTAATTCTAATTTAAACATTTAAGATAAATAAATCAAGAAAGTCTTCTAAAAAATTAAAGTGTTTTAAAAATACATTACTTACTAATAATGTTAAAATAAGGAAAATTATGGCCAAAGTTCATTGAATTAACTAACAGAAAAAGAAACTCAATAGAATTATAACTCAATAGAATAACAATAGAATTCTCCTCTTTTAATGAGTCAAAAAAATAAAATCTAATGATCTGCATGCAAGATCCTTAGAAACAAAGGTCAAGTTCTTCAAAAGCACCCTTTTATATATTGATATGCTCTTTGATATATAAGAAATGAAATTTTATTCAAAATTGAACTGATAAAAATGAATATCAAGAATCTTACGTTGTTTTCACAAAATCAAATATTATGACAATCTAGCAATATGTCAAAAGTTCCTCCATAAAAATAATGCATGACTTTATCAGCCTCTTACTCCTTTTGTAGTTTCAATTAATTTGTAATTTTAGATATGTAAATATTTTTGTGTAGTCATTCCAAAATATCAAAAATAATTGATAAACAAAAAGTTTTTGTTTTTTTAAGTATTTGTGACACTTTTTTTCTAAAAGATTTTGAGATCATTGTGTTGTAGAAAGGAATCTAAATCCAATCGATATTAAAAAAGCATCGTTTTAATATTTTGAAATGATTAAGAGGCATGTTTGAACGCAACTAATAAGAAATTGTTGAGTCTATAATTTTAGAAATTAGTAAAGTTTGTAGGAACAATTAATTAAGCTGAAACAAAGAGACCAGTAATTATAATTTGGAAGATTTATTGCTTGTGTATAATTCATAATAACCTTAAATTGTTAAAATTAATAACCTCTTATTCTTGTCAGAGAAAATCATTTCAAAACTTTAAACTAATATTCAGTATAGATATAAAATAATTTTTATTTTAAAATAATTTAATTGTATAAAATAATTTTCATTTTCAAATAATTTAAGGTGTTTTAAGAAACATTGTTCCTCCCCATCACCTTAAATACATTCAAACTATAAAAAAAAATTGAGGGCAATAGTAATAGATAAATAATTTAATTCAGATACTACATATGGAAAAAAAAAAATCTGAAATGAAATTTTACAAATGGCCAAAGAAAGCATAAACATAATGAGAGGGGGCAGGGGGGGAATGAGAATTAAAAATTTGACAGAAGAATAAATTTTAATACAGTGATGGAAAAATCATAATGAACAACATTTAAAAGTTAGATTTCGAAGGTATGTCAAAAGTAGAGGAGATAAAATATAAATAACAAATTGGCATAAGCAAAAAATAATTTTCTAAATTTTAAAATAGTGTAAAAGTCTGTTTTGAAGTAATCATATATTCTAAAGCATTTTAAACTTAATATTTAATATATTAAAATTTCATAAAAAGTTTAAAAGTAATCCTTCTAAGAACTATGTTGTTATTGTCAAATCTTGTATTTTTATAGGCCTGAATATGCCACTGTATCATACACAACATTAAAATATAAATATTTGCTTTTATTATTAGAGATAAACTGAAAAGGAAAAATAAATATAAGTATCATGTTATAATTTAATAATACTAATGAACATTTAAAACAAGGTAGGGAAATACATAATTCACAAAAAATGGATATACATAAAACTTAATTTTGTAGAAAAATGAAAAAAGCCATAATACTATGTACTGCATATTAAATCAATAAATCATAGAAAAGTAAAAGATTCCAGAAAACAGTTTCTATAAGCATGCTCTATATTTACAGAAAATATTATTAATAGTAATTAAATATATACTTATATAAAGCTCAATGTGTGTGTTGGCACTTTACAGGCCAACTGTTTGACCTACAGTTACCAAATTTGGTACATGTATGCCTTGGAGTTCAAAAATGTGCACCTGGGGTCCCTTTTTTTTTTTTGAATTTTTAATTAGAATTTAAAGGATTAATTAAAAGCTAACTTTCTCACCAAAAAAATCTTTGCATTTCCTTCACCGCCAAATGAGAAAGGCTTCAATTTTTTTTCCCCACGCTAATGAGGATAGGCTTAAAATTTTTCGGCCGCTTATTCCAAATGATTCTGTTTATTTTCTTTATGTTTGATGCATTTAAAAGTAAACATTATTAATTATTTTACCTTTCAGATTCATTCTGAAGTACTTTTGAATTAAAATAAAACAGAATAAAGGAAATTAAAAATTTCTAATCTGCATAGCATTACACCAACTGGCGTATAAAAATTCACTCATTTGCGTTACTAACTGGCGTTGAAAATTCATGCATGCACATTGTGTTCTGATTGTTGCCAACTATTATCAACGGATGCAGACTTGATTTAAATTATTTTTAGGTTAGTTGTATGTTTTTGTAATTAAATTGTATTTATGTTAGTTATAAATTTTTGTATATGCTTATTGTTTTAAGTACATCGTTTTTTAAGTAGTTTTTTTAACCTGTTTTCGACCGACTACTTTAAACGATTCTGTTTATTTTCTTAGTGTTTGATGCATTTAAAATCAAACATTGTTAATTAATCGATCTGCTCATGATCTGAGAAAATTTTGTTGACAAATTCTTGAGATATTACATAAATTAAGAAATATATTCTTTAGTGCCCATAAGGTTTAAATGCTCAGTGACTCTGTTTCAGTAATCATATTATTAAAAAAAAATGCTTTCTTTCAGTAAAAAATATTATTATATTAATTGCAGATTAATCATTTCCATTTTAATTTAAAGCATAAATTCTACGGGATCTGACAGAAAATTAGAGAGATACATATTACGTTTATGACTGAAGGCCTTTATAATATTATGAGTGAATTATATGACTATTAAAATTTGAAGTTTTAAAATATTTTAATGAAGAAGCTATGAAAATAGGAATTGCATAAAATATTTAATCATTAAAATTTTAACGAACATTAAGATTGGTGAACCAGCTGGTTGCCAAAGGCGGCTAGTAGCAGATAAAAAACTTCAGACGGCAATCAAAACTATATTATATAATTATAAATCATTTATTCAAAATTCAGGCAAATTTTAAGCAAATAAAATTATTTTATACTCACCAGGAGAATTAATATACATATGGATGGGTTTCTTGCTACTTTCAGATTGAAGAAACAAAAGTTGAGCAACAACTAAACTAGACATTTCATCTGTGATCTAAATAAAAATGTTTCAATATTATTTAATGTTTTAAAATATTGAGAAGAAAAATTGATCATTAATATTTGTGATAACTGACATTACAATAAAATTCTAGTATTTGTTGGTAGAAACTCCATAAGAAATAAATTTCAACGCAAATAAAATATTTTTATGTGTTATGAACAAATACATTTATTCAGTATTTAATTTTAAAGTAACTAAAGTATAAAATATTAAGATTGGTTATATTTCAGTTTTAAATAAAACTAGTACTTTGTTGAAAGGTTTAAATTTGGATTTCATCCTTTGAATAAATTAAGTTTAAATTAACCCAGTTTGTGTCCTTGATATATATTAGAGAATACATATTTATAATAACACTCATTTTCTAAAATGGATTTCATTATACATAAATTAGGAGTCAAAATGCAATATCAATTTAAATTGAATTTTAAAATGAAAATCCAAGCTTTCAATAGTTAGGAACTGTCTCAGAAAGTATAACCCTGTTTACTGATCATCAACACATTGTTATTAATAACAGCAATTGTCTCTATAATATTTTCATGTTTCAATGAAAATATAGTTATTTTTTCAAATGTTTGACATCAAACTTTCCTTATTTGTAAAATTATAGTTAAGATCTTGGAGTGATTTTGAAATTTTTGAGAGTTTCTTTTCAAGAATACAAAAGTTTAGCTTTAATTATCATAATAGAAATAATTCAATTACCTTTGTGATTTTTTAAAAATAATCTTATGTTTTAAAATTTTAATTATTTGTATTAACAAAAAGTACATAAAAAAAGCAAGTAACATACAGGCCCCATCACACAAATAATCCTCTCTTTGAGAAGTCTTGAATATATGTCATAAGCCCTTTCGCCTCGTCCTGTCTGTTCAATAACTATTGGCACTAAAGGCATTTGACATTTTACACTCCTATGAAAAAATCTTGAATTTTTTGAAAATTGTGATGAAGTCAATCTTGACATCTATATGGAAAAAAAAATCTAAAATTATACGACTTAGTAAGAAAAAAAGAGCAATTCTTTACATGCTCTCCCAAAAATGATCAAGTATCTAACAATATCAATAAAAATACTTTAATGAACTATATATTGATATAAAATAAGTCATATTATCAATATAAAAAAATAATACAGAAACTTAATAAAATTTCCTTTTCTACAAATTAAAATATTAAGCTTGAACGGTATAAGATTAGTAAAATGGTTCAAACAAACATGACTGTTCTTGGCTGCTTTATTTTAAAAAATAAGACCAATAAAAAAAATCTTAGGTGCATTTTAACTCAAACAATAAGTTTACTTTATAAAATAATTAACAAGCAGCTATTTATATACATTAAATAGTCTATATTCTATTTATTGGTTCAACACATAAACAAGTTCCTTCTAAAGCACTAAAAATTTTAATGAAATAATATATGATATTACCATTCGAGCACTTGCTGTTAATGTTTTCAACATGATGCTATTTCAATAAATTATGTTACAAAAATAATAATAATTTCTCTTCATATAAGAAACTTTTTCTAAATAAGTTTCATAAAAACAAATGCTACAAGCCGTTTCGAAGACAAAAATGTAAACAAACAGAAACTACGTGTAAGAGATGAGTTGTTTCTAGTTTACTTCTCCCATATATGAAGTTACCTTGGTAAAGTTACAAGAGTTCCGTAATGTTTTCAAATCATACGAATAAATTTGATCTGATGCGGGAAGCAAATGTCGCAAATTGAACTAAAAAACTGAATAGAAAAAAATTAATGGAATGAAAATGAAAATATTGTATCGCAGTAATTCTCATTCCTAATTTAGATATTAATAATAAAGTCAATAGTTTTTTACCTAGCAATAAAAATCTAAATCAGAATAAATTTAATTAATCAACAAATATAACAACCAAACTATTCTGTGTTACTAATGGACTAATAATTTTTTTGAATGATCTATTGAACAACTAAATTATTCTGTGTGACATTTTTTTGTGAAAATCTCAAAATAAATTAATAATTTAGCTCAAACTAATATTTTTTCACCGGCATTTTACTGCAGCAAAGCTTTTAAAATGTTAGTGCCTTTTCATTATAAATTTTATTATTATTACAGATTATTTTAACAGATATATCATAATTTTCTCTAAATGCCAAATAATTTGCACATTTTAATTATTACATATACCAATGCATATTGTGTTTTATATATCTAAAGAATATCGTACTTTTTAGTTCCATTTAAAATTTTTAGATACGATTCCATCAGATGTGGCACCAATTGATTTCTGGCTATACAGCAATTTGAAGCAAAGGTATATCTGTCTTATTTTAATACAATGGTGGAATTTTAAAAAAAAGATATTCGTTGAGAATGTATTTGATTCTCTGGATTTATTCTTTGCTGACATACATTGTTTTGCCTTCATTCAATTTTATCCTGGGCCCGAGGCCATATTTAAAACTTTTTTGATATAATTCATGATAACCATAATGAAAGTTCGTGTTCATCGTATGTTTTATTCTGATTCTTCGTTTATGGAAATAGCAAAGTTAAAGTAACTACTGCTAGATTAGATAATATTCGTACCAGTAACTTGTTCTATATTCACGCCTCAATAAAATAAATCACCAACTGAATAAATGACTTTTTATAATACTGTTTGATTCTTACTGTAAGATGACTTCGCGTTAAAGGCTTCAGTCGGTGACTTTTCCAACTATTTTTGTTTTTTGTTCTTAAAAGAATTTACCATCAAAATTATGCTTCTAGTACAAATGGTATTTTCATAGCATTGTTTATTTTTGGTAAAGATTTGTAAGTTATTTTAAATTTCCATTGGCTTCCTGATTATTCTGTTCTTTCACACACACACACACACACAACCCCCCTCCCCCCCAAAAAAAACGAATTTATTGTTAAGTTTTTAATGTTTGTTTAAAGTAAATTTTCATATGCAGCGCTAAATACACATAAAATAGAATTTTTTAAAAAAACTTTTTCAACATTGAATATTCATTTATGAAAACTTTTACAACAAAATCGTAAAAATTTAGTGAACAATCAAAAAACTATTGGGGGAATTTTTCTTCAGAGTGGGCCTAATCCTACCTCAGACATATATTTTTATGAGTAAATCGTATTATGTTAGTTGTAAAGACTCAAGTGTTCTAATTTTAATTCTTGTTTCGTTTTTTAAGTATCTTTTTCAGAAAAAAAAATTATGCATTTGATGTGTAATTCTTTTCGAAATATCCATAATTTTCTAGAAAGAAAGATAGAACAACTTTAAGAATTATGGCTTTATCTTGCTTGCACGAATCAGTTAATAATTGTACTGATTTTTAAAATTTTTTTTTTTTTACATGAGGTAGTGTGCTTATGTCACTCGAACACTAAATATCATAAGCTTAAACATTTATGTTGCTGCGACGTATAAAAATTAAGGAAATATAATTATGTACAGACTGTGGCTCAATTTCTACGCTTGATTTGTTGAGAACACGAATGCCCTTTGATATTTCGTGCCAATCGGCTCTCTCGAAATCACGAATTAATTCCAGTCCCGCAACTGAGCAAATACTGATAATAAATTACTTTGGAATAACTGGAATGAGTGTTATTTTAACTACAATTTCGAAATCTAAGTCACTTTTGTTTTAACTCCGCATCTGAAAATGATTTTAACACCACCGTGCCGGAAACTTGAATGTTTTGAATATTAAGAAGAATTTTAAAAACCTAAATTTCTAAAATGACATAATTCTTTATATATATATATATATATATATACATATATATCTGTTTGAGAACAACAATTTTATAAATTTATAATATAAATTAATTATTATTAATTCAAATATAATTTAATTAAATTTTAATAGTAAAATATATGTGTATTTTCATTAATTACCACATTTTAGACATTCCAAAAATACTATTTTTTTAAAAATTATATCTATTTGTGGCAACATAATAAGCGCAACAACCAGCTGATAGTGGAATTTGTTATTTAGTTGTAAACACCAAAAATTGCATATATATGCGAAATTTTGAAATAAACTTATTAACTAAAAAGGGTGTTATTGCAATATGCACTCTCGATATATCACTAAGTTAACAAAAATCTTGCACTATTATTGAAATTTAGAATAAAGCGTGTTGATTAATAAACATGTTTTTTTAGGTACATCAGAATCTTGTAAGTTCTGTTTATCGTTGTGTTGTAAGCGTTGGAAGTCTGAAGAGATAATACCAACTTAACTATTGCTCTACATCTAACGATAGATGAAAGTTATGAGAATTATTTGAAAATAGATCTGTATCTTCAAATCTCAATATAAATAATCTAAACTAACCAATATGAGAATACAAATCAAACATAGTATTATAGAGTACAATTAAATTCTCTTTCAAGTTTTTAATATGGCATTTTTTTAATAATTGAATGTGTTTTTGATATTATTTGGGTCATTCTTCTAGATATTAACTTCTCAATTCTGTGATATCAATAGGAACGATAAAATCGCACTCAAACAGTTAACATTTTGCCGCTTCTTTCAAAGTAAATAAATATTTTCTTCTGTCATTTTTATAAAATTCCTTAACTCTTTCAAAGACAGAGTTTACTTTTTAAACCACCTCTTTCACAATATTTTTTTCACTGGAAATTGTTTTTTTTTAACTGTGTTTGTTAGAAAAATTGAATTTTCTCTAAAATGATAAAGGCAATAGATGGCAACACAGATCTTGTTCTTTTCTTTTGAATTAACCTCATTTCATGAAGAAAAATAAATCGAATGTATCCATGAAAGTACTGTTGTTTCTTAGCTTCATCGTTCTTCTTGCACAGCAAATATGCAGAGAACAAAAAGAATCAGTTTTATCAATTATTAAATAATTACTTCGCGATTTTATTTTTCCTTCTTCACAGTTTATGCGCGTTTGCATGGAAGTATTCAACTTAAGGGCAAAACTTTCTGATAATATTTAAGTTATACTTTCTGTAAGCATTTTTTTACAACCAGTGTTGCAACTGACGCTAATATACTAACTTTAATAAATTTAATAATAACCCAAATATACTAACTTTAAATTGACTCGGAACAAATATTAGCAAAGCCCGAGCTAACAGAAATTTAGACGGATAACTATTGCGATAATTACGAAAATCAATTAATAAAATTAAAGTATAATGCTAATCTTCCAAACCACCGAACTAAAAATTCTCTTTTAAAATAATAAATCCATTAGCTATCGATAGATCAATTCACTGAGCAATGGATGATTGAAAACTAGCTGCCTTTGGCGACCCACTGGTAAATCGAGAGAGACGTTCAATGAAAAATTTGTGTACCGTAATAGTTTCTTTGGCAAAATATTTTTAAGCTTCAAATTTCGGTAATCACATAACTCATATTATTATAGAAGCTATATATACGTACGAAATATCTCTATAATTTGCTATCAGCTGCTGAAAGATTTAAATTTCAATTTAAAAATGGAAAAGAAATATATAAAAAATAATTTTCTATATATTTATGTATGGGTTGTAAATATATATTTTCAATAGATATAAAAAAGTTTTTACCAAAACCGAGCATATATTTTTTTAAATATGACTACAGAGCATCGAATCTTTCAGCATTGCATTCTTGTATTGAATATTTCGAAGAATTATTCAATAAAAATTTCTTTCATCAAAAGATTAGTTTTACTTTCACAAATATTTAAATGTGGTAAATAATAATTTATTTTATTCCAATGAATAAATGTATTTCAGAAAACAATTAGGAAGTCTAAACATTTTATTCAACGTTCTAACATTTCAATTCTCTGCAATCAAGCCTGAACGATTTATAAGCTTTGAATATCATTGAAGGACAATTAACAACAAGGATATTCTAGGACAATTAATGATTTCATTATTTTAGACAATTAGTTATGGAGAAAATCCAAGCGCTGAAGGTTTACAAATTACTTGTTGGATCCTGATTAAAGGGGATATCTTATATATATAAAACCTTGTTTGCCTTAAATAAAATTGATTTATTGCAAAATAATGCAGATATATTAAAAGATCATAAAAAAACTTTTCCTTGCATTTGTTTGTTAGAAAATATAATATTTCATATTTATTTCTGTTCATATAGAAACGCGAGGCAAATTATACTTTTCTATGTTTAATTTGCTTTAAATATTAACTAATTTTTTAATTGAAGCTTTTGTCAATGTGATGGCAACATGGTGATAAAAGTTTAAATTTTTCCCCATGTACGCGTAAAGTAGCTCATACGTGTTACATTTTATTTCTATTTTGTGCGAAAGAAATGGTTGGAAAATAAATATTTTTTTAAACTCATTAAAAACAGAAACTTTATTTATAGGTTAAAATATTGGTATCATTGAAAAGATAATGTCTTGAACTTTATGATGATGTAAAAACCATTTTTATGCTGTAATAATTTTGGAAGTTATCGAGGAAAGATCCAAAATTTGGATTAATATTTAATTAATGAAAATTCTAATTAATGTTTTAAAAAATATCGTCTCGAAGTGCACAATTTTATCCTCCGAAGTACGTATGTACCAAGTTTAGTAGGTCTAGGTCAAATGGTCTGGGCTGTAGAGCGCTGACTCGCAGACACATATTCTTCTTTATAATAAGTAAAGAAAATATAAAGATAAAATATAACCTTTGTCTGAAATTTATCAGGAAATCACTTTCCTTTTTCTATTCCTGGTCTGAAATAATCTAAGCTCACGATCATATCTACACTTTATTAGTGTTCACATGAAAGGAACAATTATTTGGTTACGTTTAAAATAATTTTATTACTATGCATCGCAAAAATTAATTGCCTCTTTAAAATGCATATTTGTTAAAATTAGAAGAAAAATCGTTTAAGCTTTGCGAATAATTTGGCGATTATCTGATATGTCCGACGTATATTTAACATAAATTGAGTAACAAATGACACCATTTAAAATGAAAGCCGGCCTTTCCGTTCCATTTACGTCGGCTTTGTAAGTACTGTGATACACTGACTGCCTGAAGAAACATTCCTTTGCTTGGTGCCTCAGTCCTTCTGCAGATGTCACCGATCCTATAACAACAACAACAAAACATTATTTTGCTATCTCTTATAAATTTTTTTAACGTGTTGTTAAATAGGTATCGTAAAAATGAATATATTTATGAGTTATGACATTTGTCTTTGGCTACGCTTCAAAATTTGGCGAAAATTAGACACAGCATTGTCGTTAAATGAATTTATAGAATTCATAGCTACTATTGTGGCAGGATGAGGCTTATCAACATAAGATGCATGAATTTCTTACGCCTTCAGCATCTCCATATTTTACTGGTAGGTTGTTGCACTGTTTATCTATTATTTCTTCCTCTCTTAGCTAAATATCATCCGTATCTTTTTGCTACAATGCAGAATGTAATTCTGTAAGCTTATCGGTATTTCTGGCTACCTTCTTCCACCAACTCATTTATATCTTCGTTATTCACCTTTAGTCCATAAATTTGAGCAGAAAAATAGAATCTCGTCCTTAATGATCAACAGACACTACGAAGTCACGTTCTACAACGCTATCTGGTCAAACCTTAACCCACGTAAACATAAAGTTTCGCTTCAAACAAGTATTTCCCATAGAGAGATACAAGCCAATCCAGCATGACATCACGGTTTCTCCTCGCCACTCTGCGAACGAGTTAGGTTCTGCGAAACATGGCTCTTTAAGTGAGTCACCTTTTTATATTTTGTTTTGCTGGTGATCGTTACCCTAGTAGCACACATATATAATATTGTATGACAATAAACAGTATTTATAATATTTTTGTTAAATGATATAAATGTTAATGATTAAATAATTAAATGTTTGTTAAATGATATAATATAATATCGCATAATATCGTATAATATTGTGCAACAGGATGTGCTACCTGGGTATGCGAGGTTTGACTGTATAGTTAAGAATTTATAGACTGTATAGTTTTATTACTTTACAGACTGTATAGTTAAGAATTTATAGACTGTATAGTTTTATTACTTTACAGACTGCATAGTTATAGAAGGACTGTATTATTTTATTTAAAATATTTCTGTCAGCATTTCCAGTTTTTTAATTTAGAGAATATTTTTATTTTTTGATACATTAATAAAAATTTATTAAGTGTTATTGATTGTATTGAAATATCCATTAAGTTAATGTAATTATTAATAGTTTAACGACCTGATATAAAACTGTTTTGAAATATATCTCATGAATTTGGACAGCTATAAAATATAAGAATGAAATCTGACTAAGCATTCAAACTCTTGAAATATGTATATAATGACAATGTACGAAAACACTTAACTCACGAGAGCATATGTAACATGCTCCAACTTCACATGTATGAATCCAGGAACGTGATCATCGTATTCCAAAATGTTTATTTCCAAATCTCTGTGACCTTGCCAAGAATTCCGGAATCAAACGATGGAAACAATACTGTGTTTTGGTTTGTTTTTAGAGTTTTTTTTTTTGGTAATTTTGGTGACGTTTTAAAACACTTAATATTTTTTCCGCAATAACATGAAATATCTTCATTAGATTAATGTTTGGTACTTTCTTGAATGAGTCATTGGTAGACTATTTCATCCGTAGAGTAACTCATTCAAGCTGTTGATTAAACAATGGAATGGATTTTGCTTTACAAAATACTTAATCCGTCGTCATAATCTGGATAATAACCGCAACTTGGAAAAATTCTTTAACGCATTTGCATAACACTTTACGAAGAAACTTCTTTCAGGCTTTGTTTTTAATGATGGGATTAAGATACAAATGATCCTTGAAGAAGAATTCCATGAAAACAGGATCTTGACGACGCACGAAATTTGCTATCAAGAATCCTGGATAAACTTTCATTCTAGATCACACGATAGTTGAGGAATATGGAATTATGGGATAGAATCGTGATGTTGCATACGTACGTAGAGAGGTCATTGTGTATTTAGTTCATTTACTTAACTGACTAAAGAATTGTTTCGAAACAATTTTTTTTTTGCTGCTGATGATGATGCTACTACTGTGGATAAATATCGTTTGGTACAAATATCAATCCATTAAACTTATTCTTAATAAAATAAAATATAGAATGATTAGAAATCAAGAAGAAAATGAAAAAGAATAAATGAATATATTCGTATTAAAAAAATAGATTTACCTTAGTTTTATTATTTTGTAACAATATTAACATAAATAATCAAAGCTGAAAAGTAGATATTGAAGAAGGCCTTATAAATAAAAATATCGATGAATAAAAATTATTGAAATCGATTCTAATAAGCGATTAGTAGAAATAAAAAAAAGTATTCCTAATTTTCGCTTGAAAGTATAAAAAGAAATTAAATAAAACATATAAAGCCAATTGATTTTTTAATATATCTGACTAAATCAATTCTATCTATATATCACTTTATAAAATAACTTACTGTCAAATTAAATATGATTTATTTTTATATGTAAAAGAGTCTTTTTATTCAATTGGTTGTGTTCAAATTTTTGTTTATTTTTATTTTCTTTTGCATGTTTTATTTGCTCTTATATTTTAATGATTATATACTTGCTTCTCTAACGTTTCTTTAATCCATTTTTTTAATCCCTTTATCTAGTTTACCAATAAATAATACTGCATTTGACAAAGAAAGAAAAATTTATTGCGTGTTTAAAAAGAATCAACAATGCGGATTTTTGTAGCTGAAAATGTCTTCTTGAAACTATATTTGCTTCCTTGTCCATATCTTTACAGTAGTTTCTGCATTCAATTCTACAATCTAAACCTTGAACATTATAAAGATGGTTTAGTCAATTTGCTCAGTTGAAATTCATAAAGATTGTTGCGGGTGTGAAGTTGAGTGAATTTTGACATTTTTATCTTGACTTTTTCAATAATATGTTTTTTATTTAATATTTTTTTCTTTATTTTAATAAAATGAGAATTTTAGATCAAATTGAATTAATTTTACATTTATGTTTATAAAGTTCATAAGGAACACTGCTTTGATTCCTAATTCACAAATTTTGAGCTCAAATTCACAGGAGTGAAATTTCTTCACTCCGATCTTTAAATTACTTGAAACAAAGGGTAAAATCGCACAAATATGTCTTTTAGAAAACTGATTTTTTAAAAAATAAATAAATAAAATGGTTGGAAAAAGTTCTTTGTCACTTGAAAATCGGTCAAAAAAAGTAAAAAATTATTGTTAAATTTACTATTCCAAAACTCCCTTATGTTTCTGGAATGTATCCACTCTCTCCTACTTTTAATGTTTTTTTTTTATTTTGTGGTCGAAAAATCCATATTTAACAACAACTGCGCAATACATTATCCTTTTCACAATCGGGTGCATTTGCGGCTGAGTCTACACAACGTTGGCAAACGCATGCTCGATTTTCTGACGCAAGAGTTTTGGAACTACAGTTTTTGTGTATACTGTATTAATCACGTTTAATGTTAAACGAGTTTAACACTTCTTACAACATTGGAATGTCTATAATAATAAGGCGAAATATATATTGGTGCGTTTCAATCTCTAAAACAACCTCGTAAATGGTGAAAGCATGACATTTTGAGGTAAATTTCTAAATCAAATGTGGAAGTTTCAGTTTTCAAAATTTATGAATTCTTAATTATTTAATTAAACAAAGAATTAAGATAATTTACGGTTTTTCTCTAATAAAATATTTATCGCGCAAAAATCATTTTACACAATCTTAAAAATGCAATAAATTACTTTGGACTATTACTGATTTTTATGAAGACTCAATGTTTTCTTTAAATTTTAACAAATGCTTGAAAATTTATTTTAAATTTATAATATTAAAATTTAAGTTAAATAATTGTTTCATAAAACAGAAAAATGATACTCTATTGTTAGGCAACGATAAGGCTGTGAATTATTCTAACTATATTTCTAAATATTTTTCTTTTATGTTTTAATATTATTTGGACAAAGACTTTTATAAGTTTTAAATAAATTCTAAAATTTATTTAATTAGATTAAACAATAGCTGCCCTTAAAATCTGTCATCCTCTTACTATTTCATTTAATTAAAAAATAATTAAAAACTTAGCTTTCCAATGACATAAATTCCGTTTCCGTATAATGTTTTCTCACAGTTTAATAAATATTTCGAAATTAATTTTATATATAATATGTAATAATACTTTTCATTATATATAGCTTCTGAAAGTCGAAAGAAAAATATCGAAGCATATTTTATCCTTGAGTATCGGTCATTGTCTTTCTCCATATCTGACAATAGAAGTTTAAGAAAAGCTAGTAAAATTAACAATGCTGACACAGTCAATTATTTAGAAAATATTTACTTAGAAGGATGGAATAAAGGTATAAATGCAGGAACAAGAGCCACTCCTGCTTCGATATTGAAAAAAATGGCCAATAACTGTTCTGTTACTTATTAAAAAGTTATGGGTGATTAATATAATTATATAAGTCAAATATTCATATCTTATTCCAATATGTGTAAATATGATTGATATTCTCTGTCCCTGAAATCGAATTGTCCTCGAGTGAAAGTAAAAAAGATTTGAAATCTCCTTGATACCATTCAGTGACATATATCCGATGAAACAGACAAAACAATTGTTTATGGCCATTAGGGTGAGATGGAGAAGCGAGTAACTGGATTAAAATTTTTCATTTTCCTAGCTGGCATACACGTGAAACATACAATTTCTGCAAATGATGAAATATTATAATAATATGAACATTTTATCAAGTATAATTGGTCAAGTTTCTAATAGCTTATCACATTACATTAGATTTCATTAAGAATATTTATAAAATCGCCACTTCAATAAATCCATTAATTGCTTCGTTAACATTCTTTCTGTACAAATAAATGTGGGCGTTGAGGCGTATGGAATCAAATAGATAAATTAAAACAAATGCAGTTTCAAAAATTTACTAAAATTTAAAAAAATTAACATTAAATAAATTATTAAAATTTATTGAAAATTATCAAAATAATAAAAATTTAAAAAATTCAAATGAAAAAAAATTAAAATAATAATAAATTATTAAAATTTATTGAAATTTAAAACTAAATTGATCAATTTTTTAATATATAGGGGCTGTATATAATGCATTGCCTAGGGCGGCAAAGAGTCTAAATTCATTTCTCACATCATCCACGTAAATTCTTGCAACTACGATTATTTCTTATTTAAGAATAAAAGAACAGCTATTTTACTTTCTTAGCGACATATATGAAGTAATAAAATTATTTTCACGTTTTATTATATTACATATATTTCACATTTATTATATTAAATTTAATTATATTCACATAGATGAAGTTATTTCAAACACAGATGCAATCTAAATTTCCTCTACACGGAATGAAGAAGCAGATATCACCTTCGGTTTCACGCAGTTGAAAACGATTATGCATAAACATAAGGAACAATGGATTCAGATGTCATTTTTTTGACAATATCTGTTTGCTATTAAAATTTTGTATTGACTTCCGCTAGAGAAAACAGTAAAAAACGATTTTATTATATTTTATTTGTTCCTTAAATATGCAATAATTATCAGTATTTCCTTCAAGCACATGTTTGATATAGTCTAGGCATTTTATAGGTGTTAAAAAAAGGCAATGGAATATTTTGGTGAATGTCTTTGACATAAGCAATGCTTTTGTTGAATTGCTGACTGACAAGCTTCCTGATGGCTCCTAAATATGTTTTGCTTATTAATGTTTCAGTGATTTATTGTTTTTCCAAGTGATGTAACATCATAATAATTTAATGACTATCAACTTTTCTTCTTTGTTAAGATAAATACGGTCATTGAGTACACAAATGCAAGTATTTAGCATGTGAGGTGAAATACTCTGCAAACATTAATTACGAAGAATTCTCTAGAAAAACTTTAAGAACTGTCAATATGGACTTGGAAATGGAAAACAAATGTGATGCTTCCCTTCCTGTTCGGAAGACAGATGAATCAAAAAGGGATAAAGCACTGGTAGCCTAGGTCAGCAAAACAGTATTTAAAATTCGAAAGTATAAAAATATATACAGATATCCATGTGAGGGGCAATGTTTCCAAATCAGTATTTAAGAAAGAACACATATTTATAATGATTAGTTTAATTTCGGAATTAACTCTTTGTGAAGTTTGTTTGAGACAGTTTTAGCTGTTTGACTGTTTATTACTGTCTTTTATTCTTTGTAGAATGCATTCTGAATTTTGTAAGAATTTACAGAAATATATTTTCAAAACTTCAAAAATAAACTTTTAATTATGAGTTAATTTGATATTATATTACAAAAATTAATTAGCATTTCTTTATATACAAATCTGTTGATATCGAATGCAACAAAACAATGGGAAGGCAATTTACTCATGTTTAGTGTCTACATTTAGTAATTACTTACAAATAAGGTGTTTCAATCTTTTGACAATTAAATAAATATTGGCAGTCCCATATATTTAAAAGATGTCAAATACAAATCTGTTGATATGAAATGCAACAAAACAATGGGAAGGCAATTTACTCATGTTTAGTGTCTACATTTAGTAATTACTTACAAATAAGATGTTTCAATCTTTTGACAATTAAGTAAATATTGGCAATCCCATATATTTAAAAAATGTCAAATACAAATCTGTTGATATCAAATGCAACAAAACAATAGGAAGGCAATTTACTCATGTTTAGTGTCTACATTTAGTAATTACTTACAAATAAGGTGTTTCAATCTTTTGACAATTAAGTAAATATTGACAGTCCCATATATTTAAAAAATGTCAAGTACCATAAAAAAGTACGACTATAGAAAAAAATATTAAGTAGCATAAAGAAAGTATGTCTACAGAAAAAAAAATGTTAAATAACAAAAAAAAGTATGACTATAGAAAAAGAAATGTTAATATAAAAAAAGTAGGACTCTAGAATATTTCAAATTTTCTTCTGATCATCGTTTTGATGACGTTATATTAAATGAACAAAGTCTCTAAGCGTATTGGCTGCTTTTAAGTCAAAAAATAAAACGCACTCAGCACTCTAAAGGTCTCAATTTCTGCAAGAACTGAAATATTCTTTTATTTTTTAGAGACAATAGTTTATCTCCTAAACTAATAAAAGGGTTACAGAATGCTTTTTTCCTCAGATTCCAAAGTAGCCTCTTCAAGCAGTTGATTTCAGGATTTCCAGATGATTAATTAGCTCTAATTGTTTTAAATTAAGAATGAATGGTTGTGTAATCTTTTAATACGAACTATCAGAAGTTAAAAGTAGAGTTTCAAATGAAACTTGTTTTTTTTTATACATGTTATGATTGGTCAAAAAATGAATTAAATGCAGTTCGAAATTTAAGAATTAATTATTATCAGTTAAAAGCAAAGTCTTGTTGTTCTGATTTAAAAGTCAGTGACATTTAATATTAAATGTTGGACTAATTGTCCAAAATTTTGATAATATTCAACAAAAGAGAAAGCAACTCATAGATTAATAATTAAAAGCGATTCACGGTAATAATGCGTTTCGATTTTTGAAGTACTCATCACTTATTTGCTGAAGTACTTTAATATCAGCTGCTACCGAGGAAAGAAGGAACATTCGATATCACGTGACCCATGAAGGCGAAAGTATGCATACGCTAAAATTCTACCTTGGCCTTGGCATGTTCACATGCAAGAACTTAAATCTTGGTGCATCTTACAAATTTCGCGTCTTTCTTATACAATCAAATACATACGTAACTAAAATATTTAACATTACTTTTCATTCTTCAATTCTGAATCCTATGCGCTTTTGCGCATGCAGAAGGAATTTATTTCGTGGAAAAAAGAGGCGAAAGGAAAGATGAAAGGAAGAGATGTTTACAATTAGCTATAAGGTGAACATAGATTATTCGAGAAATTAGGAGACATAATAACCGCTCATCTTTCTGCGTATCATCCCTTAGCGAAGTACTAGTCTTGGGATATTGAAACGAATAGTAAAGTCCCAATTGCGAATACATAATAATATGTTTCTTAAATATTTATTTTTATATAAAGTCTTTACAAACACAATTATAAAAGTATAATTTTACATGAATAATATATGTGTGAAAATTTCCAAATAAAACTGAACAATACGTAGAAAAAAAAAAGAAGAAGAAAATCCTTTCGATTTTAAAAAGGCAAGACAATGTTTCCAAATAGCATAATAATTGAATAGAAATATTTCTGAAGAAATGTAAGTGCTGAGATTAAAATTTGAACATGTTTGCACATTGAGAACAGACATAGACCAGTTGCAATATGAGCACAGGTGCCTATTCTCAGCGGTGTGATTTTTTTGATTTATGGGCGCAAGATTCTGTAAGTAGAATATTCAATCTTTGATGGCCCTCTTATAAATATCCTTACTAGTTTTGACATGTACTGCTTTTACTTTATTATCTTGTCCCAGATATAGTGCTATTATAGTCTAATTAATCATTAAAAGTAAGGAAGAGTTTCTTTCTGGATTAAATGATCCATGAATTCAAACACTGGAAAAATTTTAAGAGAGGATATTTTATCACATGCAGTGACTCAAAATGAAAATGATCCACAAGTTTCAAATTCATTTCATCACTTAGAAATGTTATATATACCAAAACTTTTAATTTACAATAAACTACTGCGTAATGAAATCATTTTTTTCCAAATGCAAGGCAATATTTAATATCTAACATTACTAATTAAATTTGTATTTTATGAAGTATTGGAACAAATTCGAAAATATTTGGTATCAATCGTTGAATTAATATATCTAACACAATTATGCAAAGTTTCACTTTCGTTTCAGTTCTGTGGTTTTGACGATATCAATAGGAATTCAAATTTGCAAGCCATTTTGTCTTGTTTAGGAGATAGTCTGAATTTAATATATTAATAGATAGGAAAAAAATATCGCGAAAATGAAAAATGTCTTTAAATATAAAGTTAATCAATATTGAAACCAAATGTACAATTGATTATTGAAAATCGATTAATAATTAAATATTGACGTAATACTATTCCTTCCAAAATATTTCTGATATGAAGATCAAAAAAGAAGTAAACAAACGATAAAGCAAATCGTTTCGATTTAATGAATGAATGAAATGGATTTCATGTAATTTCACCCGAATGAAATGGATTTCACGTAAAGATTAATCCGATAAAAGGCTTGTTACTTGCATTTATTGAAGATGCATGTCGAGTCTCAGGCAACCGGTGAATTTTTTTCTTAACAAAACTTAAAGAAAATTGCATTTGTGTTGTGCACAAAAATATAATAAGTAAAAAACAAAGGAATATTTTCAGATAAATGTCTTTTTTAAAATCTATATTTAAAAATGTTTTAAGCATGGAGTGATTTAACGGCATTTCAAGGTTAAGAGGCTTAAACTTGAAAAAACTTAACTAAAACTTATTAAAAAATTAAAAAAACCTGATATGAAATTATTATTTACTAATAACAAAATGAAAGTATTTTACTAAATTGAAAAAAAACAAAAAAACTATTACTTACGACCTTATTTTAAACACTCTAATTCTGAAACATGAACCACCCCTGCTGGCTTTCCTGATATAAGAAAGAAACCTCGAAATGTGTATGATCAGATTCCAAACGATTTTGAAAGTAGTTAGAGCTAAACTGGAATTTCCCCTCTGCAAAACAGATTTACTGTGATATATTTGTAAAGTCATCGAGAATTTTTAACATTTTCTCCTAAAATAAAATTTGTCGTTATGCAAAGTATTGAAGCTGCGCATGCGTTAAATGTTGCATGTTTACATCATGTATTCTTCTTCATGATTATGAATCCTTCCGAAGTTGTTCCTAACTTTCCATCAAATTCTTTTCAATTTACTTATTTTAGTGTTTCTATGTGTGTGTTGTTGTGTAAAATAAATGCTTTTGATGTTTCGCAATGTTAATGGCTAAATACCCAACAAGAATATTTACATTAATTATATGGAAATAAAATCGCCTTCATAGAGAAACTACTTTTCTAAACTTTTGAAATAGAGTAAAATGAGGATTATTTCTTATGATAAACTGCTATTAAATTATTAAAATATCGTTACAATTTCAATGAATTTGTAATCAATCTTTACATTTCTCAGATCATTCGAGTTCAGGTACTTCAAAATACTGGAAATTCGAATATCTCATTCAAAGATAAGAAATATTCCCTTACCTCCTTGTGAACCGTAAAAAAAGATCTTAAGTGTCTGATTCACAAAAGGGAAGCTCGCTTAGTCAAAAGCTATTAAGCAAATATATGCTCAGACATTATTTGAGTTTTCTCAGAAAATCTCCTAGTCCCCCCCAAACTTATCTGTGCAAGCATCTCTAATGAACAAAGCAGGCTACCAGGGTATTCAATTAATCAGAATTGAAGAACGGGGGGGGGATAAAGTTTGCAATGATATCCAGTCGCCTCGGACATAGTTTTCTAGAACGAGTTTTTGGAGTTTTTCAATATCGGAAGAATGAATTAAAAATTTAAAATGTTTGAATACCATTTCGCAATAATGTTTAACATTCAAGAAATAACTGTGTGTTAAATTTATCAGCTGTAAATGAATCCGTCTGCCCTGTGGAACGTTTTGATTTTTGCATGAAATAATTTATAGAAATTTGACAGCCCACAAACTATTATGTTAAAGAATTTTAAAGGTGTCAATGTTGAATATTGTATTAATGAATATTTTGCATTAAACAAAGTTAAACAACTAATAATATGATAGTCATAATTTTAGTGAATCTTTCTTAGTGTTGCAGACGAATTCTATAACCTTGCATCCTTTGAATGACCTGGAATATAATATAAATGAAAACTCTCGTCTGCCTAGTGCCACAGTAAAACTAGGAAATCAGGCTACAATAACGGGAATGGGGCATTTGCGCTCCATAAATTATTCCCTACCCCTGTTGCATTGTAGGTTTACTGGGATTCGGACCTTTGACAAGAAAACTTGGCGCGCATCTAGAGGGGTGACGTTTAGTTTTGAGGGTTTAGTTTTGCATAGCTGCATTTCCGGTCGGCCTAATTGGTGATAATGCAATGGTGATAATTTTTGTAAAAATTTTATTTGATCTTGAATTTATGAGATCTTGTACATACATTTATCTTATTCATATATTTTGCAATAAATGATAATTAATTCTATTATTAATAGAAAAGTAAGACTGTTTTTATCAGAAAAATAAATAGCGGAATTAAATGCATTTAAAAGGAAGTAAGATATAAGAAAATTTATAGCTGTTTTATTTACTAATATTTAAACAATCTCATATATCTGAATGAATTTTCTTGATATCTATACTCATATTATGTATACTCATAAAAGGGGTAAAAATGTATGTGTATGTATATATATTACAATAGTTCACTTAGCAATATCTTTATTAAGAAAATTGCTGCCTTTGGTGACCAGCAGTTCGCTAGTATAAGAGATCTCTAAAATTTTCAAATTTATTTTATGTAACTTGATCTCTTAATAGCTTTTTCTGCAAAATATTTAGCTATCAAAGTTTCAGATTTTGATAGTTATATAATTCAGTCATACTATTATGTTGGCCTTAAACAGTTCTGTTCATTGTATTACTTACTAATTTCTGTCAGAATTCATAAAATTTGCACATTAGAGTGGAAATGTTAAGCTGCAATTAATATAAAAACATTTTTTACTGAAACCAAGCAAATCTTTTTTTGAATGTGAAAAGTGAATGTAGAGTCGCTCAGCATTGAAGTTATATATGCAATGCAGAAAAATGTTTGTAATTTATACAATATCTTAAAGAATTACTCAACAAAAATTTCTCTAATTCATCGTAAAATTCAGTTTTTATTTTTACTTTCAAAACATTTAAATGATACAAATGAAAATATTTTATTTGACTTCAGTCAATAAATGTTCTTATGAAAAAAGTTATGAAGTTTAAATTTTACACAGCCCTTTTGTTCTAAAGAGTCATATTCTGAGAAATACTCTTGACACTTCAACTTTAACTCAAGTTCAATAAATAAACTTTCTATCTTCTGCGATCAAATCTGTCAGTTTTTACATATCAATATTAGAACAATCAATATTTTCATAATCATAAGCCAATCACTGTTGACAAATCCTGGTGAAAGATTGGCGTATCTTTTTTGAAACGGACTATGAAGTGTTCTAAAATCGACAATTTTTATAGAAGAGTCATATTCAAATTTCATAAATTATTTAGTTTTAATAAATGATTTAGTTGATTGAAGTTCAAAGATTTTTATTTAACCATTAGTGCTCCGAAAAGTAATTAGACGCATAAATATTTGCCGAATAAGAGAACTTGTTGCTTGCTCCGAAAAATTAATATATATATGAAATTTTCCAGAAAATTAATCTACATATTTTTACCACTCTTAAGTACTTTTACCAGTCAAAATTTCATAAAATAATTAAATAAAACACCAGAATGATGCACTGCCTTGGATGTTTCCTGAGAGGAGAGATCGAAGTGCTAAGTGTTAAATTATTGATGTCTCAAAAAAATTTGTTAAATAAGATTCAAAGGTTAATGTAAAAGGGTAAATATCTAAAATTCTTAATTCATCGGAACATTTATCGACTCAAGTAATATAAAATGTAATTGTTTAGTTCATTTAGACCATTTTGTTAGTAGATGCGTGCCCCTAATTAAAATTAACTGATGGGCGCTGATTACAGTGATTATCCAATAGATATATTAAACCATGTTTGCCTTAAATTTAATTGTTTGATTTAATTAATACTATAGATTTTGTAAAAAGTCATAGAAATCTTTTCCTCCATTTACTTTTTAGAAAATATATTTCGAATTTTTTCGCTTCACACAGACACTTGCTGAAATTTACACTTTTATATATTTAATTTACAATAATAGTTGAATTATTTTTTTAATTTGAACTTCTGTCAGTGTGATGGAAACTGGTTGATAAAAGCTAATTTTTTTTCCATTGACGTGCTCTTGCAGATTAAATTTCATTTTTATTTTGTGCGAAATACATTGTTGAAAAATATAGTTAAAATATTTCTTTAAAAGCTTGTTAAACATCGGAACTTAATTTGTAGGTTAAAGCATTGATATCATTAAAAAGAAAATTTTGTGAGTTTTATCTTAATGCAAAAATCAATTTTGTGCAGTAAGTTTTGGAAGTTATAGCGCTGTAATTTTTAGAAAGTGTATCCATTTTTAAATCCTGTTACTCCTTAATGTAATAAATTATTATATGTATAAGGATCAATGTTAGTGAAATTAATTAATATTAGATAAGAATGTTATCTGTAATGCGCATAAACAATGCTGAATGAGAAAGTTTGAAAGTTTTTATATTAGTTGAAATTTAAACACTTTCGTTTTTCAAGTTCCCATTTTTGTTGAGATTACTGAAAATTAAAAGAGATGCATTGCATAAAAAGTGGAATAGTATAAGGTGTTTAGAACAGTAGTAAATGTTACATGTCCAATAGAATTTGAAGTTACATATGCTCTTGTGAGTAAGCGATCAAGAACAAGCTAAGTAAATTTAGCAACCATAAATCTGAATTATAAAATTAAGTTGGTTACTACTTTCATAAAAACTTTAAAAAAATGTTTTTTAATGTGTATTAGCATTTGTGAAACAATATATTTTACAACTATTTTTCTTCAATTCATGATTATATAGGAGCAATCATAATTTCTATTTAGAAAAAAGTAACGTTCCTACCAAGTTATTTAATTGAATCTCTCAAACTTTTAAAAAATTTTTAGTTGCATATAAATGAACAAAAATTGCGGATAAGCTTTCAGAAATGCGGAACAGTTTTGACTATGCTGAATGTCAGAGACAGAAATTTTTGCAGTTAGTTTATTCTTTCTTTTTTTATTTATTTTTTTGTTAATTGCAAATGACCATATAATGCATATTGTGAAATATTGAAAAATAATTATTTAGAAATTATATTCATTTTTTTAAAAATTTCTAACGCCTTTTTATTATTTTCATATTATTTTTTTATGTAGCCGTTTAGATGTTGCATTTAAATGTCGTTTCCGATGCATTGGATTATGTATAGTTAAACCTGACCGTAAATAAGCTACAAAATGAAGTAATATATTTCAGATTTGAAGGAACTTCAATAGTTATCAACATTTTCTTATTGAAAATGTTTTTTTTTCACCTGAGAATTAACCAGCAACGGTTTTTAAGATTTTTAATATGATTCCTATCATTTATTTTAGCCAGCCAAAAAGCTTATTATTTTTGCAAAAAAAAAAAAAAAAAAAAACCCTTATTTGAACAGCTTTAACGTAAAAAATACATTAGCTCATTTCAAGTATCAGCTTGTGTAATATATATACATAAAAACATACATACATATAGAAAGAACTCAACATTAATGATATCAATTTAAATTTGAATTTAAAGTCCTTTCTATGTATTTTTTTTCGTTTTGTTAAATAAAATTAAACCGTAAGAGATATAAAGATTAAATCCTCATAAAACTAAAAATTATAATTCATTTTATTAGATTAAATTTGTATTATGCACATCACAATTATAATTTTTATAAATGTCTTCCGTGTGGGAAAATTATAAACGTATTCCTTTTAATAAATACATTTTTAAAGCAAATTTCTCACACTTTATATTTATTATTTTCAACACTCGTCTGAAAAGTGGTAAGGGTCATCAGCATTTTTCTCAAGGAAGTTTCGTTTCGTTATCAGAGACAAGGAGTATCATTCTCACTCATAGTGAGTTGATTACCATTTGGCGTACATTGTAAAATCGCCAAATCTTACAAGCAAAGATAAAATTTATAATGTGGTAGCCGTTCTTGACACTTGAGACGAAAGGGAGAAATTTATTGAGCGCAAATACCATACAACCACAAAAACAGTCACACGGAAATGTGATTCACTGTCTAATAATCGTCATCAGCTCAAGCTCCGCCTCCATCTGCTTATCTTAATGTCAGTATATTCAATTTTCTTTCCTCAAAATGTTCTTTGCTGTATTAAAACATTAAATGTAAATACTTTTTCGGCTACAAATATTTTGATTTCGCAAGTGCAGATTAAAAAAAGTCTTTGCATTTACATAATGATGCATCGAAGAGATTTTTTTTTACAGTGATTCTCTAAATACTAAATTATTTTTTAATCCAAATACTAAACTTTGATATAGTTTATCTTCAAAGACTTCAGGATATGACATACTGCTGCTTTTCTCTGATGAAATATTTACTCGTCAGTTAAAATGAATATTAAATTTTTCACCCATAGCAGTTTTAAACTTTTAAGAGAGATTTTTTAATTATAATATTTAATCAAATATATATTACCAACGTACCAAATTAATGTTTACTCCTTCTTACAAGTTGTATATTGCCTGCAGATGTCAAGAGCATATCATTAAATGCACTCACAAAAACATAACAAATTTTGAGCTTTTTCAAAGCTGTCTATGATCTTGTAATAAGGTCACATAAAGGCTATAAACAGTAAATCGTATTATTGTATAGTCCTGTTTAAAAGTTTAAA
>JAPMOR010121134.1:688-14244 GCA_026543865.1 Argiope aurantia | reverse complement strand
TGTGTGTGTGTGTGTGTGTGTGTGTGTGTGTGTGTGTGTGTGTGTGTTTAATTTCACATTCATTGTATGAAAATTAAAGTAAATATAGTTACATGTATAGGAAAGAAGGTTTTGAAACTAATCTATCTGACAAGAAGTAGCGCTTTTATTTTCTGCAAAGGAGTTAGATCTTCCTGTACTGACAATGCTAAACTGAGCATTTTTAATACACTTTTCGCAAAATGTGTTATAGATAGGTGATTGAATTTTGTATGTAAAGAAATTAAAGAAATGATATTTTTAAATTTTTAATTCCAGAATTAAAATTTCTCTCTATATATTAAGAAACTTTATGAATACATCACTGAAAGTGGGACACATATAAAGAATAGGTTCTGAGAAAAGGTGCATCATGTACGAAAATTTACAATTTGTTGAAAAATTCCTTTTTATATAAAAAATTCTATACTCATCCGATCTGTTTGGGCTACGTGTTCTAAATAATTAACACACTTTTAATGTTATTCATCATCTGCAATCTTTTTTTTTTTCATTTGGATCTCTTTCCTTTTATTTCCTTCTTTATTGTTAGAAATAAATGTAACAAACAAGTTAATAGCTCTTTTTAAACGGGAAGTTTCATTGTATTTCTCCTATAGTCTCTAGATTCTACACTTTTTTTTCTCAATTTTCTTACGTTTGACATTGATTCTATTAAATAGAAATGCGGCATTGCATTCATAAAGAAAAAACTTCTGTGTGAACAATGTGATCATTAGAACACTATTTCTTTTAATGTATGGGCTCTTGATAGGATAGCAATAACTTCTTCAATGAACCTGCAGGGGATAAACCCCTGATTCCATGTGTTGAATGACAGCAACAAGTAAACTATTTTTATAAAAATAGTTTTGCTCAAACAATTCCACTTTTGTATAAACATAATCTGGTTATCTCCACATTTTTTTTGTTACAATGTAGTTTTTGTGCTTAGTTTTTGGTGCTTCTAATTATAGTCAAGATTTAAAAAAATGTATATTTAGAAAGATTAAAGAGTTTGAAAATTTAAAAGTCTGAAGTTATGATAATTACAAAATAGATTTTAAAACCTCTTGAACGCCCAGCAGTTTAAAAAGATGCTTTATTATAATTTAAGTTTTATTTCACGAAGCAAAGAAGTTTTAAGTTCAAAAATATATCTAATACATATTTTATAAAACAAATATTTAAATGCATGTTTGTTTTATAATTTCATTAAAAATTAGATATATTTTACTTTAATTATTTTCTATTTTCTTTTATAAGTACATATACAAGTGCATAGGTTCCTGATTTATTTAAGAATAACAGTATTGTTATATATTGATGCGAAATGTGTTTGAAGAAAAGAAACAATGTTATTCAATATTTATTTTTATTAAATGAGCAATTGTAAGTGTTTTCAAACATAAGGCACTGATACAATTTCCTCGCCGATCTTCAGTCAAAATTCGACATTTTTCCCTGGAGAAAAAGAGAAAAATATATAAAGCGGTAAACAGGTAACAGGCGAAAAGTAGATTTACATACAAAGTATATATTGCGGAGATATAGATCAAATAAAATATGAAACATAATTTGCTGTTTGAAAACTTTTTGTTCACAAAAAGAAAAACGTATACACAATCGGATATTTCATTGAACTATGAAATAGTTATATGAAAGTTTATGATAAATAATTTTAAAGAATATATGATGCTACTAAATACATATATCATAATGCATTACTTAAATAATGTCTAACTTGACAGATACTGGATTATATTTCAGGTTGAAAACTGCGTGTGATAAGAAAATGTAATCTTAAGTGTTATACAAGAAAGTGTTATTGAAAAAAATAATAATATAATTACCTTTTTTTTATTTGTAGAAAAATACCTACACTATCTAAGAATTTAAATAATTAAAAAAAAATAAAATAACAAAAATATTAAACACTGATGGCTAACTCTAAATACAAAAAAAAAATTAGAATTTAATCATATTTTGAAATTAACTTTTGTATTGAGTGCTAAAAATTTTTTTTATTTAATTCTCACTCTGGATTAATATTCTTAACAATTGTTATTAGCAGCAAGATATTGAAAAAAATGTGATTCGATATCCTTAATTTTGAAAAAAAAAGGATTTTTATGTAAGCTATAAAATATAAAAATATCTAATAAAGAAAATAAGCATCTTATTTTTAACGCATCACTTATTTTGATGTTTTAGACTTATTAAAACTTTATTTTCAAAAACATTATTAATAACTATTTTGAAAAATTAAAAGGATTTTTATCAGATATATACTATCAAATAAAAGCATTTATATGGTGTCGAAATTTAATTGTAAATACTAAATTATCAAATTCTTAAAATATTAAAACAATATACTGTCAGTGAATATAATGAAAACTTCAATAATAGGAAATCACTTACTTGTTCTTGAAGTGTGAGGATATCTATATTTCACTTAATTGCTACTTAAAAAACATTAGCAAAACATATCTATGCATGGTGGATTTGTAAATGCAGAAAATCCTACAGGTATTGTTAATCAAGAAGTAGGTGAAAAGTCTACTAATACAGTTGTAATGTTTTACAATCATGAAATAAGAAAAAGTTAAATAAAGGCGAGTTAAAGATGCCTTTAATCTGATTGGCCGCCTGTTTCTACTCTGATTATAACTGTTTAAGAAAAAAATTATTAATAATAAATAACAACAATTAAATTATTATTAATAAAATTATTATAATTAAATAATATCAATAAATGATATTTTTGAGGAAATCGTTTTAGTATTAATATCCAGTTGAATTAAATGCAATAACTAAAATGCTATAGATTGTTTTCCTCGTTCGTAAGTAATGATAGGAGTATTAAAATAATTTCTGAATTATGTATTCTTCTTTACAGGAAAGGTTAAAAAGTTTTTTTTTCATGCTATCTTAAATATTTAAAAAAAAAAAAAAACACGAAGTTCTACTTCAATTTATAAATTTCTGGAATGGGTACGTCTTAATGACGTCTTAACTCGCGGGTTTCATCAGAGATAGCGATCTGATGTGGGCTTAAGTATTGTTAGAGGGAACCATTCACTATTCTCACCAGCCTGAGAATGACGTTATTAATCAAATGTGAATATGGCGGGTATGCATTTCATTTGAAGTATAAAGTTTCTTAAAGGCCCATTGCAGTTTCTCATTTAAATATCAGTTGAGATAATATTTCCAACCGCTAGATATTAGCTTCTAGTTGTAGTGTTTTATGCAGGATTATAGCTATTAAAATTTTGCACGTTTCTGCTTATATTCTTGATTGACCTTCTAGTGGTGTTTCGTTCATGAGTTTGTCATTCTAGATCTGCTTTACATTTTCATCTTTAGTTATTCACTTATTTTTCAGTTTATGGAATAGATATATGATTTTTGATATTGCTACATTGTTTGATATTGCTGTACAGTATACTATGTCTTCCATTCTTTGGACATTGTGATATTATTTTCTGATGTGTGTTACTGCTTTTTCAATGAACTTTTCAACTTAGTCTCTTGAACATAGAATTGATTTCCTAACTATTTGATTTAAATATTTTATTTTAGTCAAATTAACTATAATGTGTGCTCTTATTTACCGCCCATATCCTGGAGATGATTGTAAGCATTTCAATAAGTAAATAATAGTTCTCACCTCAGCAACTTTTAAGATATTACAACCTCTCGGGTAGGCAGAGACCAAGACCATTCCGAGATATGCAATAGTTTCCAAGCAAATTGCATTTAGTTCTGGTAAGTAATACATATTCTAGTTTAACTTGAAACATTATAAACAAATTTTATACAGGTAAATCATTATATAAATGCAGAAAATTTAGATTTATTAAGAAATATTTACATAAATTTTATAAGTCTACAATTATTATAATTAGTTTACATATTCGAAATGTAAGCTATATTTTTATACGAAGAATTTCATACTGTAATAAAATTGCAATACGTAAGTATGTTTTTAGCTCCAACATTACTGGATACATTTGAGAATACAAATTACTTAAATAAAATTTACAACATGTAAGAACAAATGAAAGAGACAACATTGACTGCTTGTCAGTTACAAACAAAAATCCGTATACTAACCTCATTTTTTTGTGATTTTTCACATATCCTACGAAAAAGTGCTTAAACCATTTACTGAACTTGAATGCATGTGATGAATGGCACTTATGGTAAACAAAATATATAAAAATGTATCTGAAAAGGAATAGTAAGCAATAAATAAATAAAGAAATAATAACTGAGAAAGATTTGAAATTTAGTTACTAAATTTAATATAAGTCAAAATTGTTATTTCTGATTTCTTTTTCACTTTTGCACAAAAAGTAACAAAATATAATCTAAAGAGATTCACAGGTCTTTAGTAACAAAGAGCTTAAGTAGAGATAGTGAAGGGTTACAATAATCTTAAATGCGTCGGAATAAAGGTTCTTTTTTCATTAAAATATTTAGAACATAGTATAGCTTTTTTAACTACATAAAAAAATATCAGATATTACGACAAATTTAAAATAGAATTCAGAGGAAACGAATTAAATCTCTTAAATCTCCGAATTCGATATTTTAAATTACTTTTATACTGGCAGTTAAATACCTTAACTATTTAATGCGGTTGACATACATAAATCAGACTTTCATCTTCCATTGACTATGAAAGGTCAAAAGTTTAGTTTGTAAAGGTTGTAAAAGAAAAGTGAATCGAATATATTAATTTTATTCAATAATTTACTTTATTGAAAACTTCATCACATACTGATTATACTAAATCAACATTTTAATTTGTGAAGGTGGCAAAAGAAGGCGAATGCAATGAATTCATTTTATTCAATAGTTTAATGAATTGTTTAAAAAATTAAAATATTTAAAATTTTAAGCTCTAATGATGTTGAAAAGTCTATTAACTTTTGTTATATTCTTATCAATATTTTCATCATTGATTAATCATGATCTCATAAATTTGTATAAAAATTAATAAATGCAATAATTAACTTTTCATCTACAATAGAACATAAAATGTGATCTATAGCTTTAACGCCATATCAAAACTAATTAATGAATTGGAGAATTATGCTTTTTTTTAAAATTAAAATAAATATTTAAACTGTTGGAAAATGCAGAAAACAAACATTAAGTTTTTTTTTTTTTTTTCTTAATCAGTTTTCCCGAAAAGTAATTCGTATAGATGCATTTTCTTTTTCTTTAAGATGAGTAAGGCATTATAAATATTTTGAATATTTCCAAATAAAAAACACTCCCAAGAAAGATTTTAAAATACAGGAACAAAAGAAAAAAAAGTGGATATTTTTTATTATTAAAAAAATATTTTTATGCTATCATTTGAGCTTATAATTTTACTGTTATGCATGGTAGTTTCCTCTAAAAATAATTGTGATTTGTTTATCCAAAAAAAGGAATGACTTTAGCTCACTTTTTACTACTGTTCAAAACAGCAATATTTAATTTTAAAATCATAATCTTTTAGATTTTGAAATGAAATAATATCTTTAATAGCTAAAAAAATAAGTAATATATGCATATTATTTCAACACCATCTATACTAATTGCATAAAGAAAATTACATTAAATTATACACTAAAATTGCACTAAATTAAATACCCTAATACAGTAAATTAAAATTACACTAAATTACAAATAAATTATGAAAACGATTGTATGAGAGACAAAAATTTCCCGGTTTTAATGTTTTATTGCATTTATTTGATAAAATAATTTAATTGCTTTAATATCGTTCCTATCAATTAACCAGTTATTTGATATGTTTAATAAAAAATATTTCAACCCTTTCATTCATCAGTTAATTGAATTGTCTTTTGCAGAAAATCAGTTACTTTTTAATTGAAAATATAAGTTTTGTGAATTTTTTTCTAATACATGATGTATTATTATATACATGATACACTCAGTAATGCCTGTAACTGTAATGGAAAGTTATAACTAATAATAACAATGAGTATTATGAGGGAAATAAATTGAAACTATAAATTATTTTTCTTTGAAACTGACCATATATGAGTAAATGTGCGTTAGAATTAGCCTAGTTTTGAACGTGAGATTGTTAAATTAAAAAAAAAAAAATACTATCTGCAAATTCTTATGAAAATGTTATGAATAAATTCATCAGATCACAAAAGATAATTTTTCCTTGGCTTTTAATGCTTGGAACCAAGAATAGCTAATTCAAGAAAATGCTGACGAGTTTTATATAGGATTATTTGACATCAAGATGTTTGAATAATATCTTTGTAAGTACAGTAATTCGGAGTTGGCAAAAATATCATATGTTAAAAAGCGGTATGTATTTAAAAAGAACATTTCCTAAACATATTCTTATAACTCCGCTGTTTCCTACATTATATACTTTGAAGATACATAATATAACTAGTATCTAGGTACCTCTAGTATCAGTCCCTAATCTCATTATCAAAAATAAATGAAGACGGTTCAAATCCATAAAATTTCTGTCGAAAGTGATATGATTTATAAATTAGTTTCTATACGTTTTGAAACCATTATAGAAACTAATGGATGTAAAATCTTTTTCATGCTTTCAATAACTTAAATATGATTTCACCTTTTATTCGCTTCGTTGAGTTTTGTGTTTCAATAAGGCCATATCTGAAGATGTTCCCGCTTCTTTTCTTTTTGAATTTCACGCGTTGTTGCTAGTACCATATGGTTATGCCTTTCTATGTAGGATATACAAGAAGCGTTTGTACATGGCAATATAATTTATTTTGTACGTTTAGATGATAAACATAGATATATTAATATTGATACGCCAAGGTATTTGGAGCTCAATTTTAATTAACGCATGTCTTAAATGGTAAAAAACGTGATACGAAATTTTTATAATGACATTAAAATACACAATAATGTTTCTGGTATAAGGTGTTCGTAAATCTTAGTGAATTGAAAAAGCAAATCAAATGTGTTCTTTCTTTCAAGATTTTTGGTATAAGAAAGATTTTTGATATATCCATTAAAGAAAATGGAAAGCTGAATTTAGGAATCAGAACATAACGATACAAAGTTTTAATTATTATCTCTCCTAAAATCATATTCTATGCAATTCTAACTTGTATCTGATATATATATTTTTTTTTCACCCATCGAGCGCCGGCTGTCTAGCTTAAGAATGCTCTTAAAACGGCCGCAGTCAAAATAAAGATCGAACACAATTTACTAGAAAAGAAATTGGCAGAACGTTCGTAAACCGGTCTGGTATGTGTTTGCTTTCCCCCGAGCATTAACAACAGGGGGTAAACCTTCCCGCGTTTCGACTATCACGTCCCCCAAAACACAGGGTTTTTTGAACAGTACTGGCTGATCAATCAAGTAAGAAATCTGTAAACGCAGGACAATTGCCATGCGGTTTTTGAACAAAGACTTTGGTTTTCGCCCTGAGAACTTCTAATTTAATTTGCAATGTTTCCAGAAAATAGAATTTTTTCAAAAATAAATTTTGAAAAATTCCGCAATATGATTTTATAAATTATTATAAGTAATAGAAAAAATTGTTTAATAAATTATTTAAAGGAATTATCATTCATCAAATTGCATTACGAATACAATACATTCTTTTTATTGGCATTCAGTGAATTTTGTTTCAGTTTTTTCTAATTTTTAGTTGTAAGCATATTATTCACGTATTTGGTATTCGAAATGAAAATAGCTTGATATATATTTATATATAATGAATAAATATAGTTCTCGGATTAAAATAAATTATAAAAAATATTATTAATGATTTAAAATTACTACATTTATTTCCTAAAATATATTCTGTTATTGAAAATTTTTAAATAAAGATACGTACGCTTTTTACGATTTTTTTTAGATTTTTATTTTCATACCATTCTTTTAAGTTCTGAAAATAATAAAACAGTCTTTTGTCAATATATCGTAGATGAATATTTTATTAATGATTTGTTGATGAAAATATTATTAACTCGAATATTTTTCACTTAATATTTTATTTTGAAATAATTAAAATAATAAGTTGAAATAATAAATTTTCAAAGTTGATTTTAATACTAAAATAAGAAAACATATTAATACATCCATTTACTCACGAGGCTTATATATGATAAAAATCATCATTTCAATCATATTTTTAATAAGTGAATATTTTGAATGTCAATTTTTTATATCATTACTAATCTTGTCACAAATCTTGGTAAAAATGACTCATAGTCAGTGCAGAAATATTTTCATAAATCCATGCATTTTTCTGCCGGCAAATATTGCAAAGAATCTTTCCTTCATCTAACTCCATCAATGAAATCCCAATTTCAACTGTACCCATTTTATTAAGTTACAACATCATGATTTTTTATGAAAATTCGTAAATTATCTCGTAAATAAAAATGAGATTTAGCTGCATGTATCCAAGAATTAAGAATTACCCCTTTCAGATTGTTGCTTCCATGCTCTTTATGTCTGAACAATTCAAAAAGCTGCATTGGCAATATTTATAAGGTGTTTCACTGCATGTGATTTTCAAAAGATATAGGCACAATAAAATAAAAGAAAAACAATCTAGAGTAAGCAATCATAACTTCAAAAACGTTTAAAACCCGTGATTAAAAAATAAGGTTTTTATTTCATTGTAACAATAAAAATACTTTCTACAAATTTTGTCACATAAAATAAAACAAATTATAGATATTAATGAATCTGCAAAAGTTTTGTTAGTTTGTGAAGGATGGGCAGAATTCTTCATTTAAAGGATCTTAATCTCCGGTCACAAATTTGGATGGAAGAAAAGTGGCTTAACAATGACATTACATATTAAGATGTTTAGATAATCAGAAATAATATATACACTGGTGTGCAAAACTTAAGCAACAATGCAAATTTTAAGCAGATAGCCATGAAATTGCAGAAAAGGAGTTCTTGCGATCAGTACAATGAACACGTAATTCAAGAGAAAGATCATGCGTATGCAAATATCAGGAACGAAAACGTCACAGGCGACGTGAGCGTACGCAAAACACGTGCGGAAGGCGCACGCAGCTCAACACTACAATAAAAGGAAGTACGAAGACGCAATTAAAGACATTCGCTGCAAGTGGACGTGAGTTAATTCGTGAAATATGGCTAGCAAAAATCACCTGGACGATTTCACATGTGGAAAAAGAAAGGTGGCTTAACAATGACATTACATATTAAGAAGGTTGAGCTAAATTAGAAATAATATATATATATGTTATTTTATATATATAAGAAAAATAAAGAGAAGCGTGAATTTTTACGTCACAGAATTAATTGGCAAAGACTGGGTCGGAGAATCTTGGTGTGGTAAAGCAACAAGTTATTGGTGGACTTTTCGGGGTCTCATGATATTAAAATCTTTTCATCTGTAACTACTTTTTATCAAATCAAAAATAACATTCACAAATAGCTTTCAAAAAATCCAAACCTAATATTTTCGTAAATTATTAATTTTTAAAGCATAATAAAAATTTTAATTAAAATTCTCCCGTGGTAATTCGAAGGAAAGTAAATTAATTAATTTAAAATTTGCATATTAATGTACGAATTTAAGTACATATTACATCAATATATTTCATTACGGAAGTGAAATTAAATTGTCTTCATTGTTGCTTGTATAATTTCAATCTAATTTTTTCAATTCTAGATAAGATATGATCCAATTTATTCTTTAATGTTGAGTATGTTTCAAGGGTATGCTTTTGTTAAAAATTTTGTTATACATTAGATAAAGTTCAAGTGCAGAATCAAGCATTGGTGAAAAATTTTTAGCTCATTTTTTTAAAATTGCTATTAGGATTGGCCTTAGGGGGTGCATTAGAAATAAATTTCCTAAGGAAGAAATTTTTCTATTAGAAACAATCTTCAGTAGTTTCTGATCAATAGCCGATTATCAACCAGAATAAAAACAAATTTAATAAGAAGGCTTACTTACATTGTATTAGTGAACAGAGAAATCAAATTTTTATTTTATTTTAAGTCATTAATTATTATTAATTATATTAAGAAGTATGTCTTTAAATCTTCTATTAAAATAAACTTTAATGGATATGAAAATCAAAAATAGTATAGAACACACTTTGTTTGACATAAAATCTAAAACTGATTAAAAAGACAAGCTTAAAATCTTTTTTCCTAGATTATTGTCATAATGCCCACGTTAATTTTATAAAAATAACAGTGCTTTCAGGAGTGATGAATTAATCTTTTGAATCCAAGACTCATAAATTTCAAGAATGGTAAAGATTAAAAGGACTACTCAGAACGTCTTTCAAGAATTCATTTGTGTCTTGCTGAATGCCTAGCAAGGAAAAATATCCTCCTTTTTAGTGCAAGATTCGTATTAAAATAACTTTGTTGTACAATCTGTCTCACGCATGTTTTAATTAACCTATTTTGAGACACTAATTTTTCTTGCATAGGCAGCATTTGCCAAATGTAACGCTTCTCTTTGTAACATAACTTGGGAAACTTTTATCACTAAACGTACGGACATTTTACTGCTTGATTTGATCATAAAACTTCTATTAAAAATACGGACAAGCCGAAAACCTATTTTCACATAGAGAAACAGATGGAATTTCTTACAGAATATTAACAATTGAAAGGAACCGAGATTCATAGATAAAAAAAGGTTTGAATCCACAGCCTTGTGATACTTTCAAACAAATCGTATGAGCTTTACATGCATTTATTTAATTTCATTAAATAGCAAATACTGCTTTAATGCAAAGCAATAATTATAATTGCACTTATACATTTATTAATTTTATTCTTCAAAGCATACTCATCATCGAATTTTTTGAATATAAATAAATGTTTTCCATTTTTTTTTAATATATTTTCTTTCTTTCATATGCTAAACTTTTTTTAATAGTCCTTATTATGACTAATTTTTTTTCCTTTACGCTTTTCCCAGCCAGTCACAAGAGACAAAACTTCCTCCCATTTGATTTTAGAGATTTTGTACTTTGACTTATAGAGATTTTAAATATATATTTATAATATAATTATATATTTTAAAAATATAATTTCTAAATAACATTTTTTTATATTTATAAAAGAAGCGTTTAAATTTCTACCTGATCCCCCACCCCCAAAAAAAGAAAGACAAATATGATTTGCAAAAAGCAGTAAACAACGCTTGTATTTAAATAGTGAAATAAAATATAATATTAAGCTGTAAAAAAGAATAACAGTAACTACATTTATCAAGATACTTTAAATAAAAACGTATATGAAAATAATTAAAAACGATCTTACTAAATGTCACTCTAAACAGTAAAAAATAAATTATTAGATCCAAAAATTTTCAAATTGGCCTTTTATTACGTTTTGAATGCTTGGCCAAAATCTATATACAAAGCTTAAGCAATGATTAAAATTACATTTATAAATAAATATTTGGCTCGCTTAATAAGTGGGATGAAAATAAATTTAAAACTTTTATATAAGAATTTTTTATATATTTTACTACATTTTAATAAAAGTATTACTAAAAGTTCAAACGTACATTCTAAATTTTTCATCAACCAAGTACAGAAAAATCAAAATAGTTTTTGCGAACTAATCACACTCATTAACTATTATACTCGATTATGACATGTAAATATGAGGGATTCCCTACCCTTAATAAGTATAATAGTTTTCACTTGGATGTTAAATTTGTGGTGAAATAATGAAATATTCAAATTAGAAATGAAGTATACCGGTCATATCACTAATCGATCCTGCAATCGCGAATTCTTACGAAAAGCGTTATTTCTCCTTCTCGGGTGTTCGTTCCTTTAATTGGAGGGACCACCCAAATTCTAACTGTCTGCGAAAACCCCAAAATGACCTTAACAAGCAGATGACCCACCTTATTTATTGCATTTAAGGGGGAAAGCATTGACGACTTTCTACGTCGGAGCCGGGTTTAAAGCAGTTTGCGGAAAGCAGCTTCCTACGTTCCAGCCGATTTTCAAGAGACACGTTGGAGCGACTTTCTGCGTTCCAGCCGGTTGAAGAGTTAATTTAATATTTATTAGGATAAATATATGTATACATTAAATTGTCCTGAAAGATGAATTAATAATTTTGGTTACAATCATTAAATAATCACTTAAAAGTGAATTTCAAAAAATATGAATCTAAAATCGAAGTGAAGATTTTTTATAAAAACATTTTTCTTTAATCATGCAATGTTCACTGTAATTAATTTGAGTTAAAATTATATTAGAATATATTTTAAATAAACTAGCATTTTAAAATGGGATCGAAATTCAGTGCATTTATTCAATATATATATATATAGACAGAAAGAGAGATATCTTATTATCCTCTATAAAAGATATTAACATCTATATAAAAATATTTGCCAATTATCTGTATATGATACTTGCAGCAATCTTCTTCTTATATTATTATCATGATATTTTTACATATTGAATTGTTATAAACAATTAATAAATTTTCCCACTGGAAAACAATGGTAAAATTATATAACATGGTGCATTATATAGAAATGAAAAAATATGATTTGTATTTTCTTGTTTATGAAGTTAAGATTTGCATCTTGAAAAAATTACAAAATGAAATGTGAAATTATGCCTTATATTTATTCTATGGTACCCAGATTCGATACCACATATCCTTTAATATAACTATGGTACATAGAAGAAGCTAAGAGGAAATAAAAGGCAATAGTATCAAATATAAAGTGAAACTATAAAAAGAAAGGACTATAAGAATAATGTGACATAGTTTATTCAGCTTAACACGGAATAAAAATTTCTCAGAATTCCGGAATTAAAAAAAAAAGATACAGAAATAGAAGGATATTACTGTGCGATTTCGAATATCACTTTCAAAGCAAAATAATATTGTGTTCTACCGATGCAATGTATGAGAAAGCAGAATCAATTCTGTTCATTATAGCAACTGTGTATTATCGTAGGCATCGTTTTGGATTGAAATTCCTTTTTCATGCATGGGGATATTTCTCGATTTGTAGGGAATGTTTGAAAAGATGAGACTCACTCTTTGAAAATTGCTCCCTGTTAAAACATATTTCCTATATCGAATAGAAAATGCAAGAGGTTTTAAACGGCATCCGGTTCCTTCTAGTCATTTTTACAAATATCGATGAGGATGGTACCAGTCCAAACTATTGAGAAGATGAGAAAAAAAAAAAGCATTTTTGAAGGAAGGAAATGTAGAATTTTCGAAAAATACTAAAGTTGTTTCTTTTTCCTTTATATTTGAAAGTGTTACGATGAAAAAAAGAATGTTAGATAGAAAGGGGAAAAAATAGAGCAATGGGAATTCAAAGTAAATGGATTGGTTCCTGAGTTAAAAACTGAAAAACCAAAACGGGAGAATTCTCAAAAGGCATTTGCTAGTGTATCAAGTAGAATCCGTGATATTTAAAATATTTTAAAAAATATAGTTAGAATATATATAAATAATTTAGGAATATAGTCAGAATATATATAGTTTGAATACAT
>JAPMOR010121124.1:0-34591 GCA_026543865.1 Argiope aurantia | reverse complement strand
GGTTTCTTTTGCTTGCTAGTTGATAGAAAAATTAAATTAGATACTAAATCTGTTACCCACTTTTATAGAAGTGTCATCGATGTTAATGTATTAACTTAATAAATGTTTAAAAAGTTTTATAGCTGTATCAATATCATAATATTGATATTTCCAGCCATGAAGAAGACAGTGAATGGAATATGGCAAAAGTGTATGATGCTATTAAAACATTTGTTAACACTTTTTTAGATGTAAATTGTCCATCTTTATTTTGCATAGAAGAAGATATTGAAAAGAATAAAGGGTGTCTAGATAGGCTTGCCAACAAAACACTATGCTTAAATTTTCTTGCTATTTATTATATTACTTTTGTTGTTTTTTTATAATGCAATTTAATATTTTAGTTGGTTATTTTTATTTTGTTTTAAGAATCAAGCAGCCAAAAACTTATGTACAGTATACAATTGTATTAAATAAAGTTTAAAGGAATTATTTAAAGCAGAAGCTTCAAAGACTATTCTCCTTATTAAAAATATTTTCCTGTCTAATTTTACTTAAGTATTGACTGGTAAGAAGCTAACAAAACTGTTAAGTAGAATTACTTTTTCATATTGCATCATTTTTTAAAATTGTTACCAGATGATTTTTTATCCATTAATCCTTCTATTGGGAAAAATTTATATGTAGCGATATCATTTACATGTACTCAAAAGTTATTTTTATTATCTAAAGATTCTGGGTTTCTTCATGTATTATCCCAAATTTTATCATCTCGTCCAACAATATAATTTTCATCGCTAATATTATATTCATTTAGTTTTAGATTTAAAAATCCTGACATGAAGTGATAAAACCAACAATTTAAATGTCCTTTAGCTGAATTCTTTAAATTTTGTTTGGCACAAAATTTGAAATAATTAGTTAGCTTTCTCAACAGTTTCCAGTTAAAATTTGACTCCCTTATTAAGAAGGAAAAGTTTCTACCTAAATAACAGTTGAAAAATTATGTCTGAGGCAGAAAATTTGAGAATTTCTGTAGGACAAAGACAGTATAACTGAAGCTTTGCATCTTTCATATTATACAAATGAAGTGCTTAAACATTACAATGGTTATAAATGAACCAGGTTTGTGATGAAATGGTATATAAATGAGAAATGTGTGATATGATGTTTTATTATATCTTATAATTACTTAAGATAAGCCCATTTAGACATGTTGCTATACAGTTAACATTATTTTAAAATGATTATCACAGATTAACTATCAAAAGTTGTAGTAGAAAATCTTATGCATATTTGGAGAAAGCTTAAGAAATATAAACTTTTTATTAGTAAAAGTTTTGTTACCTTTTCTCTATCCATGTTATTCATGAACACTCAGATCAAAACTAATCTCTAAAATGGATTTGAATATAAAATAATAAAAATTTTGAACCTTTACTGCAATGTAGCACAAATATATACAGTGGTGGCCAAAATTGTGGACACTTTTGAAAATCGTTATGTTTTCTAAATTTGTATGCTTATAGAAAATGTTACATTTCACAAAATGCAAACTCTTACATATCATTTTAAAGAGAAATTTAAAGATGATTTCAATACAAAAAGCAAAATTCAAATATTTTCCAATACAAAAAAGTTATTCTTATTTTAATCTGAATAACAAACACAGTGACGAAGTGGATTGTAATTTCTAACTTTCCTGACTAATCACAGTTCTTATTCTGGGAACCAATAAAAAGTTAATAACTGTCAGAAGAAGATATCATGTTTAAAGTTGGAACAGGTCATTATTGTGCTTTTTTCTATAGAAGGAAGACTTTTTTTTATGTAATCAAATCACAAGTAAGAAATTTTGTTAAGCTTTTTAATATTTAGTAGGAATTGTTGTAAATATTTCTAATATTTAATCATGAAGAAATGCCATCATATAAAAGAATAGATTGGACACTTAGGAAGGGAACTAAGATTATTGTGTTACATGAATGTGGTCTTTTCAATGCTGAAATAGCAAAACTGGTGGGTGGTTCAGTAACTACATATGGCATCCGAAAGTTTTGTTTACAATACCAGGAGACAAATTCAATAAAAAACAAAGCAGGAAATGGCTGAAAAAGGTACTCCACGTCTGTTCATGACACAAGAATAAAAAGACTGTCTCCATGATCGAAGAATGTCATCAGTGTCAACCAGAAGTGAATTGAATGGTGCTGACATTTATGTCAGTTCAAGAACAATCAGGAGAAGGTTATAAGATGTTAGACTAAGAAGTAGAATTCAACGAAAAAATTTACAGCAGCATATAAAAAGATTACAGTGGGCAAAAGAACACATTAATACGCCAGATGATCAGTGGTTACAAGTTATACGGAGTGATGAAACAAAGATATTGTTATTTGGTATCGATGGTGAAAATAGGTAAGACACAGAATGGGCGAAAAGCTACATTTTGACTGCATTCCGGCAACTATGAAGAACTCACTTAGCATAATGACTTGGTCATGTATGTCAGCAGACGATATTGGTCTCTTTCATGTAATCGATGGGACATTAAATGCAAGAAAATACATTGACACTATTCTAAAGCCAAAACTAACACCTTCCATCAGTGATCTCTTTCCCAACAATGCATCATTTATTTTTCAGCAGGATTCAGCTCCTTGCCATATAGCAAAAATATCGAAAGTGTGATTCAGTACAAAGAGCATTGAATTGTTATCATGGCCAGGAAACAGTCCTAAATTCAAAATTATTCAGAACTAATGGCACTGTTTGAAAACTCTTATACCTATGAAGCGTTCATCAAATAAAAGAGGATTAATTGAGTCTATAATTGTTTCCTGGCATCAAGCAACAACGAAGGAAGAGCTTAAAACTCGTCAGCTCAATGAAACATCGTGTGAAGCTGTAATAAAAAATTAAAGGCTACCTTACTAAGCACTGGTTCACTGTAGTCATCAGCATCTAATGTATCTCGATAATTATTGCCTCTCAACTTTTTTTGTATTGCAAATATTTGAATTTTGATTTTGGTATTGAAATCAGCATTAAATTCTCTTTAAAATTATATGTAAGTATTTCGAATTTGTGAAACGTTACATTTTCTATAAGCATACAAAGTTAGAAAACATTAAAATTTTCATAAGTGTCCACAATTTTGGCCACAACTGTATATTTATATACACACACAAGGGGTGTTCAAATGAAAAGGTACGGAACGTCGTAACAACGTAACCGTTAACATATATGTCTATGCCGCTATGGGAGAACGTAGCGAGACATCCAGGGATGCAATTGGAGTCTCCGGCGTAGATCGGAGCATGCACGGGCGCCCGCATACACAGGAGAGCAGAGGCTCTTTTAAAGAGCGCCGTCCAGTCGACGCTACTTGTTGAATTCCTCGAGCGCAGAAGAACCATCAACTCCGATGTGTACTGTGAGAGACTACGTAGGTCCATGAAGAACAGAAAACCAGGATGTGTGGTTCTGTTCCATGATAACGCACGCCCACACGTCTCCAGGGTCACACGCGGAACTGGCCAAGTTCAAGTGGGAGCAGCTTGACCATCCGCCCTGCAGCCCGGACATGTCGCCCTGCGATTTTCATGTGTTTGGTCCCCTGAAAAACATCTTTAAGGGAAGCGCTTCAACTCGGACGACGAACTCAAGGACGCTGTGAAGGATTGGGTATCGTCACGACCACAGGAATTCTGGGAGCAAGGAATCATTTGGCTCGTTAATTAATGGGATCGTTGTTCTCAAGCCTATGGTGTATATTTTGAATGAAGTCTTCATTTATATGCACAGTGTCGTTTCGTATCTTTTCAATTGAACACCCCTCGAATATATATATATATATATATAATGTATTTTGTAATTTGCAATACCACAACTAATTTTTATTCATGCGTAAGTTTATGCACACACTGATAAATCAGCCAACTTAAACGTTTAAAAATATCTGTCTGAATTGTTTGATGCCACAACAGAAGTTGTTATTTGCACATCTGATTAACCATGTAGACTAGCACAGTGAGGATATTTTAACTTCGTCCAGCATTACAAATTGCGTTGGACAATTTTACACTCTGATACTCAGTGTAATAAAAAGTAATGTATTGTATTGACAAAATTGTGTACTGTCATTATGCCTAGTCAGTATTCCAAATGTATTTAAAAATAACTGATATACTTCCAAAGAATTTAATTTTTTATCCACACAGTAATCATTATTTTGTGTAATAAAATGTAGGTTTAGACTGAAAGTTCTACAATTTCATGATCTCTTTTTGTTATTCTGAAACCTATGTAAACATATCATTCACATGTGATGCAGTGATATATAACTTTGTTCATACAATTAATTTGAATTATTGCTGACTTTAGCAAGTCTTTTCATTTTATTTCCTTTAATGTTTTTTGTATCTAACTTTATTTCAGGGGCTTTTGAAGTGTGGAATGCTGGCTATCTTTTACTAGAATTACGAGCTGGTGTTAATGCAAGTTTAACACCGGAATTTATTGATAATGATTTACTCACAAAAACTTGCTTCGACTATCATTCATGTGCAAGGTAATTAGCTAGTTTAATAAAATAACTGAAGGATATAAAGTTTAGTAATTTTTATTTTTTTCACAATTTCTATTTTTTTTAAATACATTATAAATATTCATATTTTTAAGAAAAAATTCTAAAAGTTTTAGTTCTTTATTTATATAGATTATCTATTACCTAATATTTAAATATGGAATTTGTTAATAAGGATTAGTTTAGAATACTGAAAAAATTATGAATCATTTTGTGTATTAAAACATAAATGGTTTTATATATAGAAACTTTTTTTTGAGTACCTATTTTTTTAAATATTAATAAGCTTAGTTATGAAGTAGTGAGTTAAATTATAGTTTAAATCCTGCTGCAGTATATTAACTGCCCTTGGCAGAGAAGCCCTTTTAATTTCCTTTTTTTATTTTGTCCTGCACTATAGCTGTTACCAAATATTAAAAGAATGCAAAGATAAAATTTTGTCCATTTTTTTTTTTTTTACATATATCACAGTGTGACATGAATGCATTTTTTTAATGTATTAAAATTCTTTTTCTTAAAATGTCTTTTTTCTAAGTACTCATTCTGTTTAAGATTTATATTTATCTATATCTATACTTATAATAAAGCTCAATGTGTGTGTGTGTGTGCTGGCGCTCTACAGACCAGACCATTCAACCTACAGCTACCAAATTTGGCACGTGTATACATTGGAGGCCGGGAATGTGCACCTGGGGGTTATTTTTTCGAATTTTTAATTAGAATTTTATTTATTTAAAAATTAAGCGAAATTTTGGCGTGTTTCTGCTATGACTTCCGAAAATATTACCGCACAAAAAAGATTTTTACATGAAGTTAAAGATCAAAAATTTATCTTTTAAATGATACCAATGTTTTAATCTTAAAATTAAATTTCTATTTTCAATGAACTTTTAAATAAATATTTTAACTATATTTTTCAACAATTGTTTTCGTACAATATAAAAATAAAATTTAAGCTGCACGAGCACGTTTCGTATTCAAGGGAAAAAATTAGCTTTTTTCAAAGTGTTGCTATCACATTGATTAAAGCTCCAATTAAAAATAAATTAAATCTTTTTGGAAATGAAATCTGCAAAAATATAATTTTCGGCACGTGTTCGTAGAAAATGAAACAAATATGAAATATTATTTTTTCTAAAAAATAAATTCAAGAATAATTATTTTATGTTCTTTTACACTCTCTATATTATTAATCCAATAAATCAGTTTTATTTTAAGGCAAGTTTTGTTTAATATGAACAGGATATCCATTCAAATCAGGGCCACACAGCTAATTTGTAAACCTTTAGTTAGACACAGATCTGCTAAAATGGTCTAAATGGAAAATGATTATATTTTATGTAACTTGATTCAATAAATGCTCTAATAAATAACGAATTTTTGATTTTACATAAAGCTTCTGCTGCGGAAATCACGAATAACAAAATGTTTTTGAAACACTAATATTTTAAATAAAAAGAGTTAATTTCCAATCAACTTAATCAATCACTTAAACTGACTGATTTATGAAAATTTGAATATCAATATTCAATAAAAAAGAATAATTTTAGATTTTCCATCGATCGTTTCAAAGAAAATACGCCAATCAGAGCGCAGGTTTCTCAAGATTAATTGGCCTAAGATTATGAAAATGTTGAGTTTTTCTAAATTTTTAACATTCAAAACTTCATAAATAAGTCTTAGTTGATCGTGGAAAATAGAAACATTCATTCATTGATTTAAAATTTAATGTGTCCAGAATATTTCTCAGAATATGATACCTTACTGCATTAATATTAGACTTAATAGTTTTTGAAATATATTTATAGGCCTGAACAGAATATTATTATTGATTTCATTTCAATCCTTTTGAAAGCAAAACTAAAAACTGAATTTTATGCTGAATCTGAGAAATTTTTGTTGAATTATTCTTTCAGATATTACATAAATTATGAAAAATATTTTGTAGTTCACATAAGACTTAAATACCGAGCGATTCTGTTTGCAATACTCATATTCAATAATAATAATAAATAAATAAATAACAATAAAGATGGTAAAAAACCGCTTGGTTTTATTAAAAAATATCTTCATATTAATTGCAATTTCATCACTTCCACTTTAAATTAAAGTTGAAGTTTTACCGGAAATTACAACAAATTAGCAAAATATATACAGTAAATTGAACGAAACGATCTAAACAACACTATAAGTTTGGTATGACTATCAAAATTTGAAGATTAAAAATGTTTTTTTTTTTTTTTTTTTGAGAATCTATTAAGAGACCAATTACTTAAAATATTTAACTGAAAATTGTAGCGAGCGGTAATACTTTCGAACCGGCTGGTCGCCAAAGGCGGCTAGTTCATGATAAATTAACCTTGAAATGTCATGAAATTATTTTTGAAATTTTAAGTTAATTTATGGACTGTGCTTTTAAATCTCCAAATTGAGTCAGACAACAAATAAAAGATAATAGAAAAATTGGAAATGTTAAAAAAAAAGAAAGAAAGAAAAATTGCATTCTTAAGATGTAGATGAAATATATATTTAATAAGCTATGAATGTAAGCCTAAATAATTTGTGAATGATTTTTTTAAGTATCATAGGAAATGAATAAATTTTAGTTGTTTTTATTAATCTATACTGTCTCTTGTCTCTTTAAAACTCTGGATTGAAGAAATTATTTAATTAATGAAAACTCATGTTATTGATGTAACAAAAGCTGTTAATTATATTTGGATTATATTTAGAACTATAGCCTATTAAATAAGTCTAAATATTATCCAAATATATTTAAAAATTATTTATTCAATTAAGCAGGATTTAATATCAATCAGGGTTGCCACACCACCGGGAAAATAAAAAAAACGAAAAAACACAGGAAATTTAAAAATCTTCTGGAAAAAAAACCTGGCAAAATACAGGGAAATGTGAAAAAAAATTTGTAAAAACATTGAAAATACATTGACTTTTAAGTTTCCTAGTCCTCCCCCCCCCCCCATCCAAAAAATGGCTGTCTCTAAAGACTGCAAGAATAAATGTAGTTCTATTTCCAGAAACTTAACAATACCATTCATATTTCTCTAATGTAGAAACTCACCTTTTTTTCTTTTTTTTTTCTGTATATATCATATTAGTTTCATTATGCAAGACAGTTGTTCTTTTTCTATGATTCTTAAATTGCAGCTAACTTGCATGAGACTTCTGCAAGTACGTGAAAGAATACATTTCCCTTGCATTTGTTTTCCCACATGGCCTCTGGCTAGGTCGAGGTATTGCTTTCATATATATCTCTCTTGTGGTATGAGCAACATTCAATCTGCTGAAGGCAGTGTAGTGGTATTTAGTCTACATACTTGAGTTTAATGGTTTGTTTATTATTTAAGAAACTGTCAGCATATTCAAAGTAGATTAGAGAATATTTTAAAATCAATGAGCTGCTCAAAATCCATATGTAATGTAAGTTATGCAGATTGAATGGATAAAAAATATCGATCTTGATCTTCCTGAATGGGTTTGAGAAATTCCATAAAATCAGTTTGTTGCATACTGCTTGCTTTATACGATGATAATAAGTATAAATAATATAGGGAAACAGGCACTTGTTAATCATGCCAAAAGAGACATGATTCAATGACATGTCCAATTCAAAAATTACAGTTTTAATGTCCAAAAATAAACCTATTTCAAACAATTTAGTTCGAGAACAATCATTTAAGGCTGAATTTTTATTGGCATTAAAACTTGTGTCACATTTGTCCTTTAATTCTTTCAATAATATATCGAAAATATTTTCACATATGTTCATTGAAAGTGAAATAACTGAAAAATGTACATTAAGCCATACAGAAATGTTGTACCTTATTTGTTGCAGATTAGGTCCATTAGACATGAAACTGATGGCTGAAAAATCTGTAGAAGTTGCAGAAATTTATGCCCAAATGCTTGAATTGGCAAAAATAAATAAATAAATAAAACCTTTTTTGTAATTCTTTTTGCTAAGTAATCATTTTATAATTTTTATCGTAACAAAAATGTTTTGTGCTTTATTTCACCGAAAGCCTTAATTTTGTGTAACTTACAGTTAAGGAGCAAGAGAAATAATATATCCCCCCCCCTTAATATATAAATTTGGTTTTGCTAAATTAATAAATAAATAAAGATTTTAAAAAATTCTCTATGTAAATATAAACCTTTTTTTAATATGCTATTATTTCTAATGATGCTAAATTGTTGCTTCCTTTCCTTACTTTTTCTGCTCCTTAAAACCATATTCTATTATAATGAGCACATGAGTGCTATTCACACATTTTCTTGTATCTTGAATATACCTACCGGAAAAATACAGTAATTTTTTTTTTCCTATCAGATTTTACTTCTTACTTAATATATTCATTAAATATATGTGTATCAATTCTCCTGCTATAACATGCATTGTATTTTGTAAAAATATACATAATAATCCATAATAAGTACTTAGAAAGGAAACACTTTTATAAATATGTAATAATGGATATCCTGTTTTCAATTATGATTTTCAAAAAATTAATTTAAATGATAATTAATATTAAAAACTAAAAAAATATAGTGTATTTTATCCATTTATTGATTTAGAATATAAAAGCATAAGAAAGATAAGTTTTTACAATTAATACTTTGTCAAAATTGTAATAATTAATGCTTCAAGGCCTTATGGAAAATCTCAAAATGCAGAGCAGTGTATAGATCGACATTACACAATTTATATTTGTGGTAGTGTCTCTCTCTCTCTCTCCCTCTCTCTTTTATTTTATTTCAAAAACATTATGCATTTTAATGCTTGTATCATGTTTTTTATACCTCTATTTTACGTTAGCTTATTTAATATTTTATTATTTTGATCGAAAAAATTAATAGAGTGATCGTTCAAAAATTTATATACTCCTCCTCGAAAAGATAAGTGAAAAGTAATGCCTTTGCTAGAAGAACTTGCATTCTCAAATGAGAGTATAAATTATAACAGCCACTTCAAAATGAGCATGTGCTTCTCATTACATTAGTCAACATGTCTTTTTTTATATATATTTGTAAAAATTTAATGATTCACAGACACTTGCCTACTGCCAAACTGACTTCGGAGAGAGAAATACTAATCTATGGGATGAATCTTTTGAAAAAAAAAGAGAGAGAGAATAATACCATTTATCTAATAGAAATCACTTCATTCTAAACGCCTGATGCACCCCTGTGCGAATAGCACTTTTGATAACTTTCTATGAAGATGCTAGGATGCAGCATTTATCCGCGAGGCGAATGCAAATGCACATATGCATCATTTATCCCAAAGAAGTTTATGTTATGAAAGCAAAATCATATAGGACACATGTAATACCATATAAAGGATGTGCTTGTTATCTACTTCCTTTATGAATCTATAGTGCAGTTTGAAAAAGCTAGGATAACTTCTTTTCGAAACCATATTTGAAATATTTATCTGACTGAATGAAAGATCACAACACAAAATTTCTTTTTTAGAGATTAGAATTAGGCTTATTTTTGTGTTATTCATTTTATATTCATCCAGTTAACTTTCTCTTATGCTTGTTCATTACAAATACAGTCTTTTGATTTTTAACTTGTTCTGCATTTAAGAAAATCATTTTGGAAGGTGATATTGCTTCCCTCCCCCCCATGATATTTCCTATAACTAAGAACATTCTATTTTGGAATGCTTGTCCTTCAGTAGTGGTTCAAATTACTGACTAGTAAATCAAAAAATACACAACAGTGTGGTTTCCTTCTCTTGTATATATATGTTTATATTATATATATAAATATAATATAATATATGTTTATATTATATATATAAATATAATATAAACATAATTTTTTTAAGCAGAGGCAGAAGAGAGAATACACTTTCGAATTTTAAACTGTTGCTATTGGCGATAGGCGAGGATCGAACTCGCAACCTTCTGGTTCGTAGCCGAGTAACATGACCACAAAACAAGAGAAATTTCTCATGTCTCGTAGCTGTTATCTGGCTTATAAAGCGTCACCACAAAACTTTATTTCATCCCAGGAGGCACGATTTATGTACAGCAGACGTGACGAGGCACATCACACAGAATGAAACAAGTGCGAAAAGTGGAAAAGCTATTGAAATATTTATCCCTGTGATTATATACTATGTGATTTTGTTAGGGGTTTCGTTACTCATGTCGATTTAGAGCTTCTGTTGCATTAATTAAATAAAAGAGAATTCGATTAGAAAATAAGAGAACATTTTAGAATGAAGTTAATGTGGGTTGAATTAAGATAAAACTTTGGAAATTAATTAGGGTTTAATTTAGATTTTAAAATATCATTATATATATATGTGTGTGTAATGACATATATATATATATGTGTGTGTGTGTGTGTGTAATGACATATATATATGTGTGTGTGTGTGAATATTTAACACTGAAAGACATATATATGTCTTTCATCTTGATCTCATTAATTTTATTCGTTGGCACTCTATAACCTCATTCATGAATACATACAGATGATTTTAACTCATGAAGACACGGTTTCATTATTTGAGAATTGTCGGATTTTTTTTTTTTTTTTTCAACAATGCGCAAAGAAGGTTACATTTAGGTTACAGAAAAATTTTTAATTATATGAAAATACACTATTTAAAGTACGGAACCATAGTTTTCATGGAAGTAACGCATTTAATAATTTTCATTTAAAAATATTTGAAGCAGTACTTATTGAAAATAATTTTAAAAATTATTGCATTTTGAAAACTGATAAAAATGTAATACTTAAATTGAAATTATTATTTATTCATTGCAAAAATAATTATATTACTAAATTCAAAATAAAACTTATTTGTGTTTACAAAGTAATTTAACATTAAAAAGCGAATCCGCATCTGGTTTTTGAGTCCCGGACTTGTGCTTTTTGCGATAAGGAAAATTCCTGAAAAACTTTTGGTCAACTTCCAAATGATCTTGCATGCAACTATTATGAAGGTGGAATTTTTCCTTTGAATTTTTGTGATATATTTTGAAATCCCTCAGGGCTTAAAGATCCAAAGACAGGTTAAAGATTCTAATCCACTTATCAGAATCGGTTTAACTTGTTCTCTTTCTGGTTCTTCATGAGAAAAAGGTTTGATTTCACCTTCTATGTTTTTGGTTATTTCTATTAGTGTGTAACTAGCAATGCATAATTATACATTTTAAGTTTAAAAAAGAAAACGAAAAACATAAACCTTGCATTACTCGCTGTTGACTTTTATTGACTGATTGAGAGCTTGATATTTTCCTGTGATTAGTGTAAGTAGTATCATCTGCTTTTGCAGTTTAAAATTTTAGAAATGAAAAGACATTTGCAATACACAATTCATATAAAAAGACTTAATCTGATTAGCTCCTGATTTCTCTATGTACCTACCTCACTGCGATTACATTTACATGCAATTTGTTCATTTATAGTAGTCAGCATTATAGGTATGTAAATTCATTTTTTTGAAGAACTGATGTATGAATAATAGTTTTTTTTTTAAAGAGGAAGAAAAAATCTTTTAATTTTTTTATTTTACCAATTTCGAAATCTGAAATATGTTAAGTATTTAGAAGTTAATTATATTATATAATTAGTTATTATATAATAACATGTATTTTAATTGAAAACATTTCAGATGCGAGTTCCATGATGAAAAAGATAGCACGAACTGTACCTTAGCATACTGCAAACGCTTATGGTAGGTATTATTATGCTTCAGTCTAATTTCAATCTAAATCTTATATGTTTGCATTCATTTGTTTATTGCTCATTTGGTATTTCTTTTATAGTTATTTGCTTTCTGAGGCAGTCTGTCCAGTTTTTGATATGGTGTTAACAGAAAGGAATATTTTAACTTGTGCTGTTGAAGAAAAAGCATATGTTGTTATAGAAGAAGATGTATGTACTTTTTATCTCAATTTTTCATATTTTCATAAAAGTGATCTTCAAATTTTACTTCCAAATATTATGAAGCATAAGGAATACTTTAATGAAAATTTTATGACAGTTAATTAAATTGGTAAATTTTTATTATTTAAACACTTTATTTTAATCTATAGAAAAATTATTTTTAGTGTTGCCATGTCTACTGAGTGAACTATTTTATATGTTTTAAATTGCCTTATTCATTTTCATTTGAATTGTCACTTGTAATATGTGATTAGCTCTGGTATGATTCAGGTAAAAATTCATAATTAACAAGGGGGTTAGCTTTTAGTGGTTTTTAAAATGTTTTAATACAGGTTAATTGTTCGAAAAGCTATGAGATTATTATTTAGTTTAAAATGGTTGTTCATTTTGATCTCTGCTAAGAGTAAAAATGTGCATTTGTTTTCTTAGTAGATATCAGATCTGTTGGAATTCTATAAAGCTTTGTTTTGTAAACAATAGATAAGAGACTGTGACATCTGAGATAAATGAAATGGTAGGGATTTCGGTAATAACAGCAAATCATAAGATTCATTTTTCTCGTATATAGTAGAATATGTCATTAAATGTTTGCTCTCAACCTGCATATAATTAGTGTTCTGAAATAAAACACAACCAAAGATGGAACATTTCAGTGAGAACTGATGATATTGGGAATTTTTAAATTGGAATGTCTTTATCTACAGATTATTATTGCTTAATTTCCTTTTTTAAAATGCAGGTTTTATTTGAATTTTTTTGAAAAATTTGGTTTAATTGCAAAATATACATGACCTGTGGCTTACATGAATGTTGCTTTTCGGAACATTTGGTACCATTACAGCACTTCATCCTCTGCATTCTGTTTCTTGAAGGAGTTAATGACACTAATTTAATAGCTGAGTAGATTTTTCTAGAATTTTGGAAATTTTATATTTGCACATATATGGCCTAATATCCCAACAATAAATTGCATTGTTGCCTTGAAATTCAAACCATTTTCATTGTTTTATCAAATATTTAATCACATGATCTTCTAACATTGTTAAAATTAGAAAAAGGAGGATTCTGTTTAATATCTGTTTAATGTATAAGACAAATAAAAAAAAAAGTGGTGTTATGGTACCATGACATTTTAACAACTTGAATGGTGCCACGATTGCATAGGACAGGTTTCCATTGGAAAGTTCCATATACTAAATGAACAGAACATAGAAAAAGCAATTAAAATAGCACAGCTCACAATTTGAAGGAATCAAAGGCATTAAATCATATCTAAATGATTTAACTGAAATTAAATAAAACCAATAACCCTGGTGTTCTAGCTAATCACCAAAGGGCAATTAGTGAAAATTAGTGTTGCAAATGATAATGGGATTATTGCATTATATTTATTATAAAAATAGTTTAATTAATGATATTTATTGTAAATATTTTTAAATACATTTTTTATGTGCATCTTTGTATTTCAGTAAATGCTAATATTAAATATAATTTTCTTTATTGAATATTGCATTTTACCGCAAGTTGAAAGGATGAGGAATTACTATATCATAGTTATGCTATAAATATTTGAAATTATTAAATACTAAAGCATATGAAAATTTTTATAGAAAGTTTTTTGACAATGAATGAAATTTGTAATTTTTTTATTTTTATTAATTTACAAATTTAATTATTTTCAACCCTAACAAAGCTGGGTAAAAACTTGTTATAGGTTAGCAATAATTAATTATTGTCTAGTAGATGAAAAATATTTCCCCTTTTAATAAGTAAATTGAAGTTATGCCTATTAATATTTATTCATGAATGAAATTAAGGTTTTATTTTTGAACTGTATCATTTTTAATGATAAATAATAACTTTAATATTTAGTTATCTAAAATCTTGTATGTTTTAACATTAAAAAATGCTGCAGGAGGGGGAAAAAAAAGATAGTTATGTAGAAAATTGATTTTGTCCCTTTTTTAAAAAATAACTGGAAGGTAAAAAGTTAATTTATCTTGATTGATTTGAATTAATCTGAACTTTATTAAAGCACAATGTTCAGATGAATGTTTCTTCTAATGAATTATTATGATTTTAATTTAAGTTACTTCATCTGTATATAATATACGATTAGATAAAAAATATTTGTTCCAGCTTATACTATAGGAGACAAAAGGAATGTATTCATTTTGCAATTTGTATATTTTCTTTAAATGTTTATTTATACCTGATCATAACTGGAAATAAGTTATAAAAAATATAAAATTAGCATGAAATTTTTTAGCAATTGTAATATTACTTTGATTATAATTTAGAAAATTATTTACTGTATTTTGATGTGATCTATATATATGAATTTCATAAAATCAAACATAAATCAATTTTTGCTTAGCCATATTTATATTTCATTATGAACAAAATTAATGTGAATAACTAATCACATTTATTTTGCTATTTGATTGTTCTTAAAAAGTTTCTTTAATGTAATTTAAGGTATGACTTTTATTATTTGGCATACATATCTTTTCGGATTTTAAGATCATTTCATCTCTTTCATTCTAAAGTGCATATGCTGTTAGAAATAAAAGATTTGAAAGCTCAAATTATAGAAGCAACAGAAACTTGTGTATTAAATGTATTCATTGTTTACTTATATACCTTTGGTGATTAGTTGGTTCATTGGGATTAATGATTGCTAAAAATTTCTTTTGTTTCGTCGGTAAGATTTTTTTAAACTTCAAATTTTGATAGGCTTATAACTTACATTATTTTAAAAGTTCATTGTGCTTTGCATTTACTTAATTTTCAGTATGTATCTTTATATTTCCAATTATATCAAGGAAAAAACTACATTATTTTAAAATGGAGACATTTTGAAAGTTTTCCACCATTTTTTAAATTTGAATTTAAATCTTAAGTACAACAAAATATCAAATATTTATCAAAAGCATGTTTTATACTGAATCCTACTCAACATGGAAAAATAAGGGTAGTTGAAATATTAGTAACAACAATGTGAATGATTTATTACTTTAACAATGAAATATATTGTTATAAAATTCATTAAAAGTAATTAAAAATATATTAAAAGTGGAAAGGTTATCTATCTATCAACAAATTTGATATCATTGAAAATATAATTTTTTTCAAGATGCTGTAAAAATAAATTTTCTACTGTAATATTTTTGAAAATTATGGTGAAAAAGAGTCTATATTTCTCTTAACTTCTAATTACAATTTTTAAAAAAAAATTTCCGAGGGGCACATTCTCTTTCTCCAAGTTATGTATATGTGATAAGTTTGGTAGATCTACATCAGACGGCTTGGCCTTTAGAGTGTCAACATGCATACGCTTTCATCTTAAATATTAATAGACATAATATTAAATAATAATAATTTTAAAAAATTATAAAGCATAATTTAAACACTTTTTTCATTTTAGGATTCTTCGCTGGGATGGAGAAAAGTTCCTTGTAGAAGACATCTTGACAGGAGACGAAGTAAGTCTTTGTGAATGTTGAGTGAATCTTTTCTCAATGCATTTATTATAATGAAAATATTTTAAATATCAGTTAAACAGTAAAAAAAAATGTACTATATTGAGAGTAGCAGGAAATCTATATCTAACCTTAAAAGATGAATAGCAGAATAGTAGTGAAGTAAGAAAGACAAAAATAGATTTAAATTAAACCCAGAAGAATTTAACCATGGTAGTGTAACATCAATTCATTTAATATATATATAAAAACTTGTAATATTTTTAAGATCTTAGATCTATTTATAAAGTATGTAAAATATGTGTTTGAATTGTTTCTATATTAAGTTGAAACAAAATCAAGTTGTTACTATTGGAAAAGATTTATGATGAACTGTAATAGGATTTGGACAGTTTTGATCATGGTAGTTTGACCACAGAATACTTTATTAATAAACATTTTACTTACTTTTAAGAAATGTGTTCAAAAATTGAAGAAGTGGAAGGGTTTTGGAAGAAGGATGTATTAATGATATCAATATGGAAGTTGTAAGATTTTAAGCAAATTTGTAATTAAATATTAATCCATTGTTATTTTATAAGAAATAATTTTTATTTTTATTTTATGTACACGTTTTTTTTATCATAACTATTTACTTGTTATTTAAGATTAAATTTTACTATATTGAATTTTTTTAGCAATTTCGTAGTGAATGAAAAGAAAGTTAACTTTTATCAAATTAAAAGGGTAATTGATGGGCATTATAGTTTTTTTTATTTCATTGTTCTCTTTCATCATTAGATTACTATGAGAATAGGGAAGAGGAGGATCCATATTCTGGTGCTGCCCACAGATTCTCTCGTGCACATCCTAGACAGTCTACAAAACCTCCTTCTGGCCCTAGACAACCTGCTTCAGTCTGTCTAGCAGAGGATATGAGTCGTATGAAATTGAATATGACCTCTGCTTCAGGTACACTATCTACAAGAATTCTGTGATGAAACTTTCATTTGTTTTTTTATTGTACTTTGAGTGTGCTTTGATTTTTATTTCCTTTGTATGAGCTATATGTGTATGTCATTTTATCATTTTGTTAACTTAATTGTCAGCAAAATCTTTAGAGAATTATCCAAATCTGCCTTTCATTAACAGTTATAAACTGTTCAAGAGCCAAAAATGCATTTCCGCAAATAAAAAAAATTAGTATTAATAAACTGATTGAAATGAGAAACTGACACAAAAATTTTATTTCAACTAATAAGAATTTACATTTTTGAAACATTTATCTATTGCCAATTGGTTGCTAATGGTTTCAAACTGAAACCCTGCTTCAAAATTGACACCAGCAATTTGGTTTTTAAATTTTTATATAATAAGATTTATATTAAATTTTTTTATTATAAATTGAAAATATTGATAGTTCCAGATAAGTTATTTTCATTTCATGAGTCTGAAACAAATGAATTTAAAAGGATAAGTTACCAATCTGTGGTACTTTATTGTAGGGGGTATGTAACAAGCTAATTAGAATTATGTTGAAGTGCTGTTGGTTGTGGCAAAAAACACAAAATGTAAAGAAAAAGGGAGGGGGAGGGAATTATTGAATACATTTGAAATAGTTCAATAAGCTAAGGTGTTTCTAATTGTCTGTGTTCTTTAAAAGAAGTTTCTCCTATTTTGAGTTTTAAGAAAATTAATTTTAAATGGGAACAATTTTATTTTCATTAGTAATCGGAAAAACTTATTTATAGATGTGATAGATTAATGTTTATATACTGCTGAAATAATAATTTTGCAGTAACTGCATTTGCTAAATATTATTATTATTATTATTATTATTATTATTATTTTTTTTTGTCTTTGAGTTAAATTTTTTTTTTCAGTACTGTTATTCTGTAACTTGTCGTTGATATGCCTTTATATATACATACAATATTTTATTATTACATCATACAAGTATTTTTTTGTTGTTGTTGTAGTGGAAAGCTTTTTTATAATTTCTTTCATTGTATATTTTGTATAATCAAACCACTGAATATATTTTATTAAAATTTTATTTACCAATGCAGAAAAACATCAGATAAAATATATCAGGACAATTAAATAATTGTTTTTTATTAATTAAAAGCTGTTCTATGTATTGAAATTTAGAGTTTGCCATTCTTATTGAGTGAAAATATTATAGATATTTTATATATTTATTTAATTTGTTTCTGAATTGCTGCTTGCTGCATTTCATTCAATTTTTGTTTCTTCTTTAAAAATTATTTATAAAGAAAAATCAGCTTGAGACTTTTAAAAAGTCATTTTGTATGCTGAGAGTTTGAGAAGATCTGCTAAATGGAAAATTTTTTAATGCAATTCATGTTTTTATTTCGATTAATTATGAAATTTGGAAACATGAAAGAATTTTTTGCATTACATTTTTGCGGGAATATTTTTTTATATTAAAAAATTATATGTTTTAGACTGTGCATTTATTTAGGTGCTAGGTAGCATACCTTCTAGTGTTAATACCCTTTTATTTTCTCCTATGTGACATTTACAGCATGTAACCATAATTTAATTAAATAAATATTTTACAATAATTATTTTTTCCTCTTTTCAGAAGTATTCCTCTTTTATGAGGAAGTATTAGACATTGTTACTAATATTACCTTAAGGCATTTTTTTATTTTCAAACTTTATGAATACAGATTTACTAAATTCTTCATATGGATGGATATTATGAATCTTAATTGCTAATATTTTCTTTTAACATTTTTTTTGTGTGTGTGTGTGTGTTTGTTTAAAATTCTCCATACATTCAATAAAATACTCTATATTTAAAAAAATAATATGAAACACAAGAATTTTTTGTTTACTTATTATAGGTACACATTTCTTTTGTAATTTTTGAATAACCAATTTTCCACTTTTTTCTCTATTTTACGGTTTAAGCATTGAGCCAGCATGAAAGCGATTTATTATAGTTGGTGAGCTATAAGTATACAATTTTGGTTTTATTAATGAGTTTTTCTTATTTTGATAGAGTTGTTCAAAATATATTGTTCAGCTCTGATTAGCATGATGGTAAATAGTATGGATAAGGGATTCCCACTGGAAGGGAACAAATCATTTCATTCTTCAACACTCCCCCATATTTGTGCATATATTTTTGCATTGCATTTTTCATGAGTAAATTTGATAAACAATTCTTAGATATGACTGGTTGTTTAAAAATTGGTCTAGATGGGCATGTATCTTCCAGTGTTGATTAATATATTTTCAAAAAAAGAGAAGGGTTTTGCATAATTTAAGCTCATCTGAAATTCATTAAATAAAAATGATGTTTCTTGAGTGTTTTGCATTGATTTTAGTTTTTAAAAAAAGTAGAACAATTTTTCAAATACAGTTAAGAACATATTGTGTAATAATTAAAGAGAATAAAATACAGCCACATTGTTCTGAATATATTAGAAATGTCCGAAAAAAGTCAGGGAAATTTCTTTAAAACCCTGGAAATGCCAGGATAAAGTCAGGGAAATTCAAACAGCACAAATGCTGGCTATCCTGAGTATAGCTACTTTTTTTTCCTGTCTCCATTAACAGAACATTCTTTACAGCAATCATTTGCAATAAATTTTGAAAAGTTAATATTGAAGATTTCTAAATAAATCCTAATTTTTTTTAAAAAACATAAATTAATTCTGTTTTTCTTCTCTTCCAGCAGCTATGACAACTTGTGGAGTTTTTTACGGGAAAATTTTGGAGTCTTTCTTTTTTTCCTTAGGAAAAAACAGTCATAGAATCTTATAAGGTATGTGAAGTTGAGTTTTACATATTTATTTTATAAATATGTAAAACTATTTAAGAACTATTTTATAATATGTAAAAGTATTTTATAAATATGTAAACTATTAAAGTTGATAGAACTATTCTCTTATAAATAAAGAGAATAGTTCTATCAACATAATATATTAACAATAAAGTGAGTATTTTGTTTGTATTTAAATTACAGTGTGACTTAAAGAATATATTATTATTCACTTTGAAATGTTTTTCCTGCACAATTCATTTCAGAAATATAGGTGGTTATAAAAACAATGGAAACACCATAAATGAATATTAAATTCTTTATTAATAAGTCATAGGATCACCTTTGGCATCTAATACAGTTTGGTTTCAACTGGGAATTGAGTCATGCAAGTGTTGAGTAGTATTTGGGGGAACACTGTACCATTTTTCATGGAGATATTGCAAAAGTTCAGCAAGAGATGCTGGTGGAGTATGCTGCTTCTAGACTGAACTGTCTAAAATACCCCATAACTGTTCAATTATATTGAAGTTGGGGGACTGTGCATGCCAAGATTTATCATTTCATCCTCATGTTCATCAAACCATGATTGGACAGGTGCCACTCATGAATAGGAGCATTAACATCCTGAAAAATTGCATCTCTTGCAGAAAGCAAAGTATATATCATAGGATAAACCTGATCAGCTAAAATTTCTCTATACTTCTCTCCAGTGATCCTTCCATTCAAGGTTATGACTGGACCAGAAGAATATTACAGTATGGCTGCCTATATAATGGCAATGGCAACTACAGGCATTCCCTGCCTGATAGTTGGAAGCAGACAGTGACGATCATACACTTGTGCTGGTGTCCTACAAACTTGTTCCTGTGCTGTTGTGGTAAAAAATGTGAAAGATGATTCGTCTGACCATATAACGATGTTTTACTTATCATTTGACCAGATTATTATTATTATTATGGCACCACTATAAATAACATTTGAAGCTAACATCTTATAAAAGTAACTTGGGAATTGATGCTCTATCGTAAATGTTCTATCTATGAATGTGCTTTCTAACTGCACAATCCAGATGATTGAGCTCTTTTGTCATTTTGGTTGTTGACGTTTTCTTTTTAGACATTACAATCATCTTGAGTACCTATCAGTCTCTTGTGCTCAGTTTTTCTTTCAGTTTTTTATTTTGCTTAGCTGAATTTGTCTTGCCACTTTCTGTATACACTTTAATGATTTTAGACACTGTACCTCTAGAAGCACTTAAAAGCTGTGATATTACAGTCACAGTTGCTCCAGTTAATTGAGTTTCTACACTTTGGCTTCTTTGAAAGACTACGAGATCTGACATTTTCGCATTTGACAAAAATCCAAGACATATACAATTTCACTGAAGCTACCTCAGAGTACCAAGATATATATTTTTTACGTTAAAAGACTTATAGCTAGGATTATAATTTAATGCTTATGAAGTGCATTTTTAAATAGCACTTTTATTCACATGTGTTTCCGTTATTTTGATAACCATCTGTATAACTTGGAGTAAAATATGCTTAATTTTGCATCGCACATCAGGTTCTGTAGTTAAATTTTTCTGAAGATTCGAAGGATGTTAATTTTTCATAATAGTAAGTATATTTGACTCATTATTATACTCTGAAACACAAAAAGGAGTGGGGGTCATATGTAGCTTGTTCTGGGTAAAGCATGTCCCTATGACATGTGTAGGGCAGGTAGGTGGTTTACTTTTTTTTTCTGCTGAAATAAATTAATTCACTTAAGAAGTTGAGATCTTTTTTAAATCAAACTATTAGAACAATTGCCATTACATTATGTATGAACCTAATATAATGCTATTAAAATAAAGTAATAAATAATAATAATTTTTCTTATTTTATAATGGCATTCCTTGGTGAACTGTAGACGATAAAAATCTAAATAAATATCTGAAAATGAATGCACTCTAAAAAAGAGAGAAGACAATAAAAAAAAAAGTTTATTGGAAATGATGCTGTTGAAATTTAAATTATATAAATAACTAAGAGGTCAAACTCCCTGCTCTCTTTTCGCTTGCTAATGCCAAAGAATTGTGTTGTAATTTTTTCAAATCACTATGCTGATTTGTAAGAAGATAAACGGAATGCTTGAACTCAGATTCCTAACCTCCCTAATCTTGCAAATAAAGAGGAGTAGCATAACAATTCAAATACATGAGGAGATCGATAGATCTTGTTGAATCCCTGCTTGTTCACCACAATGTTATGTGTTTTTGTTAGTAATAATTTTTTTTAATTATTTATTAAAAATAAATTTAAATTATTTGAAATCACATAAAATGTTATAATTAATTTTTCGTCTAGTTTTAAAAACTAAATCATCCAGTTGTGGTAGGATTTGTATAAATATTATTCAAAAGACTCTATTAGCTATCAAATGTATTTGTCACTTTTCACTTGCATGCAGTTGGTGGTCTTATACCATAAATTATTTGGCATTTTCTTTGTCAATTAATTGCTAGCATGCAAGCAGTAGTACCAAATCATGTAATTTCAAGGTATCAAAACAACAAAATTATTTACATAATTTAGAATCAGGCTTTTAAAAACCTATATGTTTCCCCAACTATTTCTCTGCTTCTAGCAACAACAATCGCCGAGTCAAAAGATTTTACTTGTGAGAAACTTGCATATATGACCATGACTGAAAACTGAAAACATGATTGCTCAGCTTCAAATAAATTTGCTCAAAAATTTGCCATAATGTTTTATTTGTAACCGTACAGTAGGCCAAACGAACTAGAATCTGTTTTTATGTGAATTTGAATGACCTTCTGTCAGAAGGAATGAGAAATATTCCTTTCATAAAATTTATGCTGGATACAGATGAAAGTTGAATGCTCTAGAATGTCGGATACAGGAATTTTAATTTCAGTTTTTAAAATTTTTTGTGAAAAATGACTAATGATTAAAAGTTTCTCAAAATTAACTAAATTATGCTAGAGGTTAAAGAAAATGTGTTTACTTGTCGATTGTTTATTTTTGATATATTTATTTGTTTATGGTCTGTGCAAAGAAGTTCTTTTCTATTATCATTATAAACCGTGTCATACATAAATACATGTCAAAAATCACCCAAAACATTAAATAAAAATTTTTCTACATTCAAATTCAGACTTCAAAGTGCATTAAATCACCGGGAAAACACAATACATTTAAAAATCGATTAAAAAACCGGGAAAATGCAGGAAAATTTGAAAATGTTAAAAAAACCGGGAATTTCAAGTTTCTTAGTTTTTTTCTCCCCATCTAAAAATGGCAATGAAAAAAGGTTGCAAAAGTAAAAGATTAGTAGTTTTCGCTTCCAAAAACGAAACAATACTATTCGTGATTGTGTAATGTGGAACTTGCATTTTTTCTACTCAACCCCCTCCTTTTTTTTTTTTTTTTTTTTCTGTTTAGATCAGTCCAGTTTCGTTTTAGGACACGGTTCTTTTTCCATAAGATTCCCGAATTGCAACTAATGAGCATGCGCGAGACTTCTGTAACTGCGTGGAAGATTAGAATACATTTCTCTGATGGGAATAGCAACATTCAATCTGTGGACACATCGCGGTTTTATTTTGTCACTCACACGTGAGTTTATTGACTGGTTTATTTATCATTTGAGAAATTGTGAGCTTATTTAGAGAAGATGAAAGAAATTTTTAAATAATAAGCTGCACAAAATCCGTATTTGATACGAATTAGATGGATACAAAAAAAAAATCAATCCTGATTTTGCTGAAAGAGTTAGAGAAGTCCCTCAAAATCCATTTGTTGCGTATTGCTCGCTTTGTAAGAAAATAAAAAATCTAAATAATATGGGGAAACAAACACTTATTAGGGGAAAAAAATTGCGTGCCAGGTCAAAAAAAGTCATAATTAATATTAGACTTCGTAGCTAAAGGAATCAGGGTGAACATGATATGTCAAGTCCATAAACGTCAAATTTATTGTCCGAAAATAAACCGAGTTTGAACTTTCTAATTCAAGAACAATAATTTAAAGCTGAATTTTTATGGGCATTAAAACTTGTTGCATTCAATGATATATCGGAAATATTTTCACATATGTTCACTGAAAGTGAAATAGCTAAAAAATATACCTTATTTATTAAAGATTAGCTCCATGAAACTGATAGCTTAAAAATCTGAAGAAATTGATGCCCAAATACATGAATTGGCAAAAATTAATGAATGAAAAAAGTAATTCGCTTTTAATGTATTTTTTAAAATCATTAAATGATTTGCATCATGATAACAAAAATGTTTAGTGTTTTATTTCACCCGAGTCCTTAATTTTGTGTAACTTGCAGTTAAAAAGCATGAGAGGAAATATATCACCCCCCTTAATATATAAATTTTGTCTTGCTAAATTCTAGATAATAAAGATTTTTTTTTTGTATGTAAAACATCAAAATTATTTTTATATTCTATTATTTTAAATAATGTTAAATTGTAGCTTGTTTTTCTTGCTTTTTCTCCACACCTTAAAATCATATTGTATTATAACTAGCACATGACTTCTATTTTTGCATTTTCTCGTATCTTGAACATACATAAATTGAATAGAACTATAGATACAACTTGTAATTTTAATACAATGCGAATCTATCTCTCTATAATTTATATTGCACGAGAATAATTTTATTTAAATATACCATGAATTTATGAAGGGAATTTTTATATCTGGATATTTCAAAATTTTATATTATACTTGTTTTATTTTCATTTCTCATTTTGCATGAATTGAGAATAGTCGATGATTTTATTATTTAAACTTTGTGTTAAACATTCTAATACGGAACGAAACAATCGTTTAAAATAAATTCGCATAGCTTTTGCATTGTATTTACTCAATTTAGACTTCGTTACAAATTAATTGTGCATATTACATGAAAGAAATGCAATTGTCTGCATTGATGGCTGTTATTATTTATGAACAAAACATATAAATACTGTCTCCAAAACAAGTCATTTTTGTTTAAGTAAAATCAAGAACTGAATTCTGTTTTTATTCTCTTTAATTATTAGTTTATAAATAAAGTTTCCTTCAAAGAAACTGATCCCACACCAGCTCAGACTATTTTAAAGGAAATACGCCTATTACAAGCAGGCTGAAAACACAAATAAAATCAATGTTGCTTTTTTTGCTTTTATCCGATTTAAAGAAAAGTACTATTTACTGCTTCCTTATCCTTTATGACAAATGATGCGCTAGACATTGTCAGTTGAGTCAGAATTAGATCTGCAGTAAGCAGTGGAAAACTTTTGTATATCATATTTTGTTGTTCAAATTACCTGTGAAGGACACATTTAAGTTCGGAAAATGATAGAAAGCACTTAAACCTTGGCAGCTACTGGCAAGTTCAAAGACAATTGTGTGTTGTAAAATATGGCCCAACCAATCAAGAACCTACTAAGGTGAGTAGAGAGAGTTAAAATAATAGATTGTGAATTTCATTGAGCTTGGTACAACAAGGAAAAAAAAGACTGCCTCAGTATATATTAAGATGTCAAAACTAGGTTGTTCTTAACACTATATACCGTCTGGTGAACCATGTTGGTGTACCGTGGAGACTATCTGATATACTGGTAACTAAAATGCTTTGATCCATTACTTAATTAATGAAGCTGGAAAATAGTATTAGAAATGTTTCGGGATAGTTCGCCCTGTCAAACAAAAGAATTCTGATTAGGCATGCAGACGGCATAGTGTTAGAGTGCTTAGTTGATTTGTCAACTTTGCATCAGGTCTTCAAAAAGTTTTTTTAAAAATTACTAGGAAAATATGTACTACAAAATGTCAATCAATGACTTATTTTTATATTCTGGTTCTCTGTAAGTTCCTTTGCCTACCATTTGCTTCGCCATGATTAACAATTGTTAAAATTAGGAGGAGGGATTCAACCATGTGTTTTGTTTAGCTTGATTTTAATGTTTTCCTTGGCAAAGTATTTTTAAATCACAAATTTTGATACATATGGAACTTGTAATATTTTCGAAGTTTTACATTGTTCTGTTCTTTGTGCTGTGGATTCCCCTAATATACAATCCGTTATGCATCCATTTATATTACAGGAAAGATCAGGAGTGTGTAGAAGTTGACTATCGCTTGATTTGAAATCAAATCACTAATTGTAAGAGTAAAGAAATTTCAAAAATTTTATTAGAATTATTTCTTATACTGGAACTTATACAAGATAGAAAAATAAGTTGCAACTTCATCATATATTAATCAGTGACATTGGTTAAAAAGCCACATTAGTAGCAACTATGAAAACTGTTTGAATTCCACATCAACAATTGAAATATCTCTCTATATGAAGCGCTAATGAGCATGGCATAAAGATATCTCTTCTTACTTTTTGTGAAAGAGTAACAATTAAATGTAAACATATGAATGCGTCATTAAACATTTTTACGGCTGCATAAAATGTAGTGTTTCATATAGCTAATTAACGGAACTGCAAAATGGTATGAGAAATGTTCTGATGGTCACCAAAATGTACATTTAGTCAGAAGAAAGAAAATATTAATGAAATCAAGAAATAGATTTGAAACTGAGTTTAATAGAGCACAATAACAGATTTAACCTTCTCAATATGACTTGTCTACGGAAATTGGTCACATCTCCAAAACATTTATCTTTCAAAAACAGTCTTCATATTATTCAGACTCAAAAAATTACATTTTTAATGATATTGATTACATTTTTGTAGAATTTTTCCCTTAATTTTAATATTTTTAATTCAATTTTATTAACTTATTTAACAATGCTTTTAAATGTTCCGATGGAATTCAAATTCATCCATCAAAATATTCAATCTCATGTTTTTGCCAATATTAACTCTATAGTAGGATTTTCACTTATTTCATATTATGTACACTTTTTAATTAGCAATAAGCTGATTCAATTGAATTCATAGATTTAGTCATCAGATAATAAGGTGAAATGTTTTAATAATTCATTCATGAGCTTAACTCATTTGACAACTTATAGAATCATTAATCTGAGCGAACAAACTGATTGTCAAAGGTGGTTTGTACAGTTATAAAATATCTTCAAAGATTTTTAAAAATTCGTTATAAACAAAAAAATGGCATAATCGAAAATGTATATGTATTTTTAAATTTGATGATGATGTAAAAATAATTTTTGTGCTATAATAGTTTTGGAATTTATCACTGAAAAATACCAAAGTTTTGTTTAGTTTTTAATTAATTAAAATTTCCACTCCTATGTATAGATGATCATTTTTACTTTCCATTGTACGGACTCTACATCAAATGGTCTAGCTTGTGGAATGCCAACATACATACACATACATTCATTTTTATTATTAGTAGTGATGCTGATAAAAATTTTAAAAAATTGAACTTTGTTTATATTATATAGCGCTAGTTTTATTAATCTACAATTTTTAACCGCAATAACTCAATGAGCAGCACCATTAGATTTCTCAAAGAATGCGTCCTGAGAAAGGACATGAAAGGAGTTGACCTTCAGCATTCAAAAACTGAACAGTGACAGCGATATGTTATTCATTCAATACCTGAACAGTGACAGCGATATGTTATTCATTCAATACCTGAACAGTTCTTTGTAACTGAACTGGCCACTTTATTCACCAGATATTAATTATTTTGGCATGCATATACGAGATGTGACATTTATTTACTATGTAAAAAGCGGCGAAAAAATCGAATGAAAGCCATACGATGATACATAGTTATTATTTATACCAAAACTAGAATCAATACACGAAAAAATATCGCGCGAGTACACAATTCTACGTTTGCACAATAATACCTCGTACATTAAGCAAAATTTTAAGTTAAAAAAAGGCAATGGTTTACCGTACCATAAAATAAAACAAAAACGAGAAGAAGTGATCTCACCGAAACGTTGTCAAATATAGACATTCTGCAAGCTAAAAACAATGTATTAAAAAAGTAGTTTTGCTAAAATTTACGGTATTGCAATAATTATTGTTATTCACGGTTTAAATCCGAGTTAAAAAGAAACATATACTTTAATATAAGTATTACATATTTGAAATGCTCATGATTTATAAATTGTTCTTCATGTTTTATTGTCATCCCGGATAAATTAATTCTAAAGGTTTGAATTTATTTTTAAATTAGGTGTTACGATTTGAACAAATAGTTACTTCTGTATAAATAAAATGTTACATTTATGGAAACCATTATTCTATGATGACACTTTTTTAATCTATAATTAATGTTAACTTGACAAATACTATTGAGAATATCTTTGATTAACTGTATTTTCCCTAATTATCTCTCTACGATCGAATGATTTAATCTGTTTTAAGTATTTAATTAAAAGCAATTTATGTTGAACCTTTATCGATCTGCTTAGCAGTGGATATTAGTTATATTTAATTTCAGTTAAATCGCTTAGACTTAATTCCCTGGCCATAATTCTGTCAGACATTGAAATTTTCATATTATTTCTTACAAATGCTCTATTTACTGTGTACTTGAATTTTCCTAATGGAGACCAGTACCATAACATGATAGCACTATTAAAATTTCAAATGCCCTGTTTATATCTCTTCTAACTTTTGCGGCATGGCAAATTCACTTTTTATTCGTCTTGTAAATTACACATATTAAACCAGAATGCTTCTTCCGTAGCTTTCAAAAATGGGGGTGGGGTCCTTGATTGAATAGGTGGCAAAAGTAAGAAAACGGTTTCGATTTTTAAAAAATTGCATAACTGTTATAGTATGGTTTTCAGATTTTTAAATTGTTGAAAACCACCGGTGTAATATTTATTTTCGGAAATAATCGTGAGAAATTTACTTTCTTTCAAAAGTACATGCGCCAAATTTGACAACTGTAGGTAAAACGGTTTGGCCTTTATGAGTGCTAAAACACGAACATATTTTTATCTTTATTTTTTTATTAAAGAAGAGTAGCGTGCAAAATTCTTTAACATGTTTATTACTTCTGTACATTTGTTGGCGATGGGAGAGGTGCAATTACTTCAGCACTTTGTGCTATGTAGGATAATGAAGAAAGCCTGCGTTTTGAACGCTTAGTTTTCGACCAGTTGAAATCAACAATTAATACACAATTGCAATTTTAACAACACGATCATTTACAAATTTCATTTATCTAAGTTTTACGTTATTGCACTTACTGTCGTATATAAATATAGAAAAGCAAATGGTCAGCCCTGGGCGGATTTGGTTTGAAATTTGAAATACAGTTACACTTTAAATGCTAAATCTGTGTTCCAGATTTTATTCATCTAGTTCTTTTCGTTTAGTATTTATCGTGTTAACTTGTATAAGAACAATAAAACAGACAAACTTCCTTTGTTTTCTTACAAGATCTTAGAAATCTACAAATTTGGTCTCAAAATGACATATCAAATTTTATCTATCTATCTCACTTCGTAATTCTGTTCGTAGGCAGTCATATTCCAAAAATGTGGTGGTTTTTTTCTTTTTTTTTGGACCTGAATGAAATCTTGAATTCGAATTTTTAATACACTCATACATTCTCTGTATAAAATTCGTATTCAAGAAAGAAAACAAAATGTTTACCGAATAGACACTACTCTGATGAAAGTTTCCTTAAAGAAACAGAATATAAGAAAATTAGGAAGACTTTTTAACTTTATACTTTATTTCCCTTAGAATTTGTTCGTCTTTTGATGATTCAGTTATGAAAAAAATTTTAAAAATATGCTCCATGGCAATACAGTAGACTTTTAACTATTCTAGTTTAAAAACTAATTATCTGTAATAAAATAAAAACAATTTATTTTTACAACCATTTAAATGTTTACATATCGCGGAAGCATTGGTGACACTATTTAAATTTCCATATATCGAACTTGTTTCCTGGATTTTGGATTTTCAATAGAAAAAGTTTCTATATATAGAATAAAATTTCTATGTACTGAACAAAATATTCGCCTAACAATTTATGCTTGCCTACTGTAATCTAATAATCCATCGATTGATTTCGTTCAAAAAAAGTAATATGAAATTAATGAAGAAAATTATTATGAGAAGTTTTGTTTTCAGTGTCTCTTACAGTAATAGAAATTTATGGGAATCAGGGGGTTGTTTATGAATAAATAAACCTTTGCTTGTCGTTTTATTTATATTTTCCGTTCTAACTTGGAGATATTTTTACCTTAAAATCAGTTTAGTTTTTTTTTTTTATTATTTCGGAACTCTTCTTTCTCTATAGGCTTAATAGTTGGTAGTTTTCTATAACCTTTAAATACGCATCCCTTAAAGAATTGTCACTCAGAGTTTACATTATTAGATAATAGATATCATAAGGTGATGTTCATGCGATATACAATATCTACTACACATTATATATAGTATGCTGTCTACATTTTCATTTCGCAGAGACACTACAGAGTGGAAGGCCAGTTTGAGCTTGGGAAAGAATTTTATTTTTAATTATGACCTATTTGTATTTATTTCTCTCTATGTGTGCATAAATACAATGAGTCAAAAATACAATAATCTGAATGACTGAAATATGGCATGCAATTCTTCTATAGAAATGAAATATCTACTGCAAAATTTGATTTCTATCAGTACTGTAGACTTGATTATTGTGTTGTTAATAAATTGTGTAAAAAAATTAGAAATAAACGACCTTTAAAAAGACGTTTTAAAATCGGCTTCTTCTACATTCCTACTTGCAGTGTGCTTGAAACAAGCCGAGACATGTGAAGTGTTGATTTCACATTAATATAAATATTTGTTTCTGAACAATAAAATCAATTTAAATGTTTTTATACGAATTACTCTTCCATTTTCAAAAATTTATTTAAGTAATGCTTATTTTAAAAGCATATATATTAATATTGTATCGTATATATGATTATTGTATCGTATATATTTCCTTTCATTGAATTAAATATCCTAACCCCCCCCCCCCAGCTGCTTATCCCGCGGGTTGGCTATCAGTCCATTTTCTATTCATCCCGCGTTTTTCACAGTTTAGAGTGTTTATTTTTACGATTACAGATTTTTTATTATGTCATTATTATAGTGTTACACATAGTATGAGTTCATTTTGTTTGAAAAATATTTGTAAACATCGCATATAAATAGTGATTTTAAAAAATTACGCCATTAAAGGATTAAAGACTATCTTACATTGCACAAATTATATTTAGTCTTCGATTTCCATTTTCTATAATAAATTTTTTAAACGTATAGGACAGTAACATGTCTTTATAAAGTATTGACGTGTCCTTGAGGCAAGATAATATGAATAACAGTTGGTTTTGATAAAGAATATTGTTTTATAAATGGAATTAACAACAGCCGTTGCTATCCAATCATATGACATCAGTGAGTTTGGAATTAACTGTCTAGAGAGTGTGCTGGATTTAGAAATACCTTTAGGAGTAGCACGAGAACGACATATATTTCTCATTAAATTAGAATTTTTGATTATAACTTTTATTTATTAAAATTTGATTAAATTTTTCTTGTTTCTAAATTAAATACAATCCCGCCTAAACATAACGAAGATGGGAATAATTTGATTCTGTTGGAAGACAATGAGGAAACTGCATCATTTCCGCTGCCCTTCTGTCATTTACGCCTCGAGTGAGAATAAAACATTGTAATTATTAAAAATCATGGATTAAAAAGTGGGAAAAGTGAGAAGAAGATGTATATTAACAAACCAAGTTTTCTGATATAGTCTGGAATAGGTATCTTTAGAACTTATGGATCCGATTAAAGGTTTCCTAAATCGATGATAATATTTGCAATCTTTTCTGTGGAATCTTCATTATCTGTACCAGTGATTGACTGCTAATTATCCCATTGATTCTTAAGTAGCATTGATCGTCTGAACTTTTGAAAAGAGTCCAGGAAGGAGTGCGCTGATTAATTTTTGAATTGAATTAACCTCAATTTAAGTTAATTATGGGTACTTCCATGCTCCCTGTCTCGCTATAGATTTTCTTAACACAAAGGCCTGAAATGGTTGAAAAACTCCAATTTCCCCATATTTAAACCATTCTCTGGAACATTGGCCACGATTCATTTCAAAAATGTTGGTGAATAGAAATTTTCTAAGCAGTTGTATGTAACCTATTATTAAATGAATAGATTATTTACAACTGCTGCGCATTAACATTTCTTTCGTTTTGTTTTCTACATTTATATGAAAATGAATATGAACGAATCGAATTAACGAAAAATATTGCATACCAGGAATGAATTAAATAAATAATAATAATGAATAAATACTCTTTCTTTTATATTTATGTTAGAAAAAAATTATTTTTAATACCAATGCAGTATTCTTTTATTTTATTTCTGGATCCGTTCACATTCGATGTGTTCTTGAATTAATCCTTTGAAAAATAAATAATATATGTCATTCAAACTTCTGAATTCACAGATTTAGTTCACATTTTTTAGAACCTTGGCGCAGTCTTGAGAATTAATAATAGTAACGAAGTATATGGAACATACATTCCTAATGCTAACTCAAATCAAACAAACTGACGAGTTCGCGAGTCTAAAAATGTATTAAAGTTTTGATAAGCGCATAGACATCGCAGAATACAGCATTAAGGTAAAAGCTGAAGGAGATTAGAATCTCTAAATCAGAGGCTCCCAATTTTTATTTTGTTCTGGAATTTTTTAATTAATGAATTTTTAATTTGAAAACCTCTTGTACATCCTTCATGTTAAGAGATCTTTAGTATTAATATTAAGAGCTGAAGTAAGCTTAAAAGTCAAACAACTCGATTTGATTTAAAAATAATTGTATTGTTTATTTTCGACTTTGCATTTTATTCCACTTATAACAATAATATAGTATAGTTCATGTTCAAAGAAAGTAAAGAATAACCAATGAAACAATCGCATTAATTTATGTTAAAAGTTAAATACTGTGTCTTGTGATAATTCATTATTCAAATATAAGGCGATTCCAGTGTTTACTACAAGGAGCAAAATTTTATAAAATTAGATTCAAATGAAGATTGATAAATCGCATGCATCTAGCTAACTATAATATTTGTTTTTTTAAACACACATATGGTGAAAACAGCAGTATAGCAAGTATATTGCCTTGATTATTGAGATTTTTTTTTGTCTAAAATATCAGTAGCTTAGCAAAATTAAATTACGTTCGAGATAGATCACTTAATCATCAGATTTGGCTTTATAAAATGATATAAACATAGTAATATTTTGTTTGGAAGGTGCCCGTTCCATTTATATCCCCTCTCCCTTCCTTTCTCTACACCTCTCATCTAAGTCTGTCTGAAGGAAAATGCTCTTTTGGCATTCGCAAATATCTCAGCTTTTCTACATTGAAAGATTTTCATAGAAAATTATCAAGATTCTTTTATAAATTGAATAGAAACGAAAAAAATTTAATCTTTTCTGAAGAGCATCAAGAGATCTCATAGCTTTATGCTTGTGTAAAATCTTTTTTTTTTTTAAATCTTAGTACGTCTGCATGACTCTGTACCGATTTTGCCGTAAAACACCTTACCTGAAATTGTGCCTACCCCCTTTTTCTTTCTTTCTAAATTTTGATAATATTTATTATTACTATTCAATATAATTGCTTTTCATCTTAATGCACAATCAATTGTTGAGTAATTTAAGTGCTACGACAATACCTTTATTTATTCTGCCCAGAGGTTAAGAACTTCGAATTTTAGAACTCTGTGATCAATCCTTCGAATAGGCAAATTTTTTAACAAATTTGTGTTCGGATAAAATTTTAAATGATTTACTACTTTAATATCAATTTCTTGGCACTTCTCTTTCGCTGCTACCTATTTAACTTTCAAATTTGAATAAATTTCGTTTTTTCTCATGAGTTTGAGGAAACAAAATTTCATAATTTTTTTCTCCCCGTTTTCCCTTTTTATGCTGAATTTTCACATTATTACCAACATTACTGTTGTTCATATAAGATAAAATAGTTTTCTGCTTGACACTTCGAACTTATTGACAATAAATATTAGAGTGCGAAATAAAATTTCTCAAAAAATTAGTTTCATTAATGGCGATTTTTTAAAAAAAAATTTCTAGATCTAGCCATCATTTATAAAATTTAGGCAATTTTGCGTAGAAATCGAAATAGAATATTGTACGGATTCTGTATTCATTAAGAAAATCGTACGAATAAAAAAAGCATCTAAGTTATACAGATTTTCGGGGAATATTTTAATAAAAACTTGATTGTTTAACAGGCATACAAAAACATACATTTGTACAAAATTTCGGAATTCTGATACATGAAGAAGTAAATGCAAAGTCTTTTACTTACAAAATGATATCAAGTTAAATCAAGTTACAAAAAAGCAAGTAAAAATGTTACGAATGCCGCATCATTCATCAGTTCACCATTTAAAACTAAAAATATCATTAACGAAGAATTCAATTTAAAATATTAATAATTTTAAAGAAATATAAAAATGTAATATTCTGTTTAAAAATAGTCCGTTTAAAATTCTGTTTTCCTCTGAAGCATTGTAGTATTAAGAAAAAATTATGGTGCCAATTGCTTTTAACAGTTTATTCAGCATTGTCGATGGAGATTAAAAAAGAAATTTCACTTTTTTTTATTTTGAAATAATCAATTATCTGTTTTATGTATTCTTATTTATTAACTTTATTCGGCAATAGTTCATAAATAAGAATTTCAAGGTTCGTAATTTTTTATGATTATGGTAAGGTGGCGAACTCGATATTCTACTTCAAAGTATGGAATTCCATAATGGCAAAATGGGAACTCATATCTGGAAATCT
>JAPMOR010121105.1:91097-133377 GCA_026543865.1 Argiope aurantia | reverse complement strand
AATTTTATAAAAATAATGGAAATTTTGTATGTTATATTTATCAAGCGAAAAAAGTCTTCAATACGTCGTTACAATCTAATTATTTTTTAAATGTTCATTTATCGAAACTTATATTTAAAACTGTTGAAGAAATATATCGTAAAAGTTAATATCATTTCTTTTAAAATATGAATAATATATTATATATATTTATAAATTTCTTAATCATATTTTTCATTTTTATAATTTTTTAATCCAGAGTTCTTAATAAAGTAGAAAGGCGATTTTTTTTTTGGATTGATCAGTAAGTATGCCATTGAAGAAAATATTACTGAAATAATATGGTAAATTTTCTGTGGGTTTTTTTTTTTGAAAATAAATTTATTAATTATTAAGCTCCAAAAATCGCCAATGATTACATTATAGATTCGTGGAAAATTTTAAATTAGCTCTAAAGATCAATATTTCATAAGTACTGTTCGCCAATATCACGGAATGCAATCGCGGTCTTATGCAAGTTCCACAGTTTTATAAGCATTAAGGGGGGGAGGGCAACCTTATTGGAGATCATACGTGAAAGTTTGGAGAGCCTACTCATGATGATTGATTTTTACATCCTCTTGAGGAGTTAAATCAATTTGAAGAAATAAAAATAACTTGTAATATGCATTTCTCAAACAGTATAAAAGGATCTCTTCATCCAGAATCTAATGTATTTCTGAAAAAAATTTGATAAATACCGAAATATTTATTTAATTAGTATTCTTTGATATTAATTAAATAAATTATTTTTTTAATTAAAATAACTATTTTTGATAATTATAAAAGTATAAAATGCAATATATCTTTTTTAAAACTCATTACAGTTACATATAAAAGGAATTAAAAAATTACGTAATAAAAATAATTACGTAATTTTGTAAGAAGTGAGAGATGTGCATAACGCATACAATGTAGCAAATGGAAACATTTTCATTAAATTTAAAGTTGGAAAACGTTGATAAATTTCTGCTTATAGAATTAAAATACATATGAGCAGTAATGATAGAAACATTTAAACACGACACAATGAACAAATTTGGAATAGTTTTACCAGATGGGAAATTGAAACTGCTTGAATTAGGGAATCGTTATGTTGAAATCGAAGTAGAAGAGAAACATCAAAATAATAGAATAGTAATAAATTTATATTTCTCAGCATTTTGGAATTAGGATTATGAAATCTTCCGCATTAAATTTTGTGGAACTTTCAAGAGACCTCAATGTAAAAATTGCACCAACTACTACTAATGGTGTTTTCTAGACATCTTACGCTTTCGGCAAAATTCATCAATCCGATCGTCACTATGCAAACTCTGAGCTTGGTAGTCGCTCCTTTGATACATTTCTCTATTAGCAATGTTCTAATAGTTTAGGAGTTATAAATTTAAGTTATAATCCATATGTTTTTATTTCTATTGTCATTTAAGATTCATCAAACTTAACCACATATTTTATGATTTAGTATGCATTACCTTTTTCGCAAATATGCCCCATAATTTTTAATTCATCCTGTAGAGTAATTGATTTTTAATTGTTTTAAAAAAAGACTCAAGTAAACAATTAATTACCACACAAGAAAAAATATCTTGTTTAATAATTACTTTATGGGGGCTACCAAGAATTCAGTAAATGGCAATTTTATATAATCTCAGAAAAAAATGTTGTTTCAATGTTTATTCAAAAACTTAACATGAACTGTATTGAAAAAGCAAAAGATACTTTAAAAAAGTATATACTGATAAATTATTATTCAGCTACTTAAATTAATATGAGAAAAATAGTAAATACAAAACGTTATTTCTGCTACATATTTCTTCTTAAAAGATACACATTTTTGTTTTAAATTTTAACCCACTTTGGTTAGTTTTCCAATATGTCTAAATTGATTTACCTAAAGGAGCTTCAAGAATAATTTGATAGTAATTTCAAATAAGACAGTCAAGTATATTTAGTTTAAAAAAATATTCTTCTCATCTAGCTAAATAGTTTCCTTTACACATTTAATTCTGATTAGTTTATCATTTAATAATTTTTATTATTTATTTATAAATAAAAACGCATTATAAATTATATGAATTAGGTATAATGCTATTATAAAGATCATTAATTTGGAATATTTGAAATTACAATCATATTCATAATATTTGATTCATATCATAATATGAAAAAAATTCACCCTTTAATCATACTTATAATTTTCATCACATATATAATATTTGAATTTTTATCATAGCCTCTGATAAAAATTGAATAAAGATTACAATTATTGCTGCTATTATTAAAATATAATTTTACTGATGATGTTTTTAAAAGAACATTTAATTTATAGTCTCAATAACATATTTCAAAGAATATCAAAATTTAAAAGTAGACTTTTAGTATTATCTTAAAATTCAACAAAATATTCAAATTAAAGAATTAAGTAAAAAGAAATAATTGAAAAAAAAAAACAATAAAAAATTGCAAATACGTTTATCACCTTTCAGACTCTTTTAGAATAAAATCTTTATACTCACTTCCAATACCATCCGGCTTTGATTTATCCAGCAAAAGAAAAAAAAAAGCCAATGTCTGAAATTAATTCCTTACACCATTCAAGTCAATTAGTTGAATCAAATAAGAAAAGAACCAAATTTAAAAGCCATTTTACATTAAGAACATTTCACTAAAAGACTTAATTCATTTCCTTAGAAATATATTGGAATTAGCAATAATAAAATACCAGATTACTTGGTCGTCCATTATTGAAAAAGGATGTATGTAACCTGAAATAAAAAAATAATTTCCCCAGTTCCCTAGAGAAACATCTTTCGTCAAGGAATAAAACATGCTCCGTCTCTTTTACGTTCATTTATAAAACTCTGGGTACCGGTATCGCTGAATGAAAAAATGGGGATTGCTCATCGGGGCATCGTTTGCCTTGAAATATGGGCAACAGAGGTGTTCTGGGAAAACAACGCGATGTCTCAGCTTAAGATCTCATCGAAGAATAGCTCTGTCTGTTTTTCATTCTTTCCCCGAACGTGACTTGGATCCAAGAATGCTGAGTACTGTATTAGGGTCATCGAATGCAAACAAAGGGAAGGTGGGGTTTTTCTCTTACCCCCTTCATCTTCCCTGTATATATTTAGAATTCATTACGGTTCTTTTTAAAGGGTGCAAATAAAATGATGATGTAAAAAATCAAGTAAATTCTGAAAAATTAGAATGTGCGACCAATTTAGAAATGATTTTTTTTTTTTTTTTTTTTTTTTTGATTAATTACTATTAAAAATAAAAATTAGTTTTCTGCTTTTTACAAATGTGTGTATAAATGAAAATCTAAAGATGTATTTTCTAAGAAAATAATTCATTAATACAATCAGTATTACTCTATTCCGGAACAGTGATACTGTACCCAAATACAGTTTTGCAAATTGTAATTTATAAAATTTAGAAGTTTTGCAAATTGTTTGAAACAAAATTAGAATTTATTAATTTCAATTACTAATCAAAGAAACAGCTTTTAAAATTTTTACTAATTCGAAAAAATTCTAAGTCTTCCCATTTAACTATTTAACTTTCTAATTTTTTTCTTATGTAATAGTACATAAATTTTGAATTAAATTCTATTAGTTTAAAATTAATTCATGTATTTCACTATTTCTAACAATAGTTATAGTTTTTATGCAAAACATTAAATCAAAAGATTCTTTAGATTTTGGTTTGCTAATTATCTGATTTAAGTCATCATCGGGTGCTCACAAAATTAAATATTTAGTTTATTTTTTTCTCAATGGAAAAAGAATTAGAAGTGATACTCCAATTAAATCTCTCTTTTCTGACTATAGAAGTATTCTTAGATTAGTTGCATAAAAATGGGCCAAATGTTAAATGTAACTGATTATTGTATATGAATTTGTATTCGAAATAGTATTTATAGCAAATGAAATGTAGGAATAATATCACTTGTTCACTTTTATTAAATTTGAAAATGAAAAAAAAATCATTGATTAATATTTTTTAAATTAAAAAAAATAATTCAATTATTTTTTAATAATTTTCCAATAAAAAATTATATATCATGCTTTTAATAATGCCAATACATTTCTTAAAAACTGCATTATTCTCTGTGATATTATCGCCAAAGTATTTTTTTCACTTATTTTCTGCCAAAAAGCTTTTAGCATTTTCCAATTAAGTAGGTAATTACTTTTTAATTAAAGGGTTTCTTTTTATTCAACATTTCAATATCTTCCAACTCCGGTTTCTTTTTATTAATATACTTGTCCTAAATTAAAGTTGAATTAAATCAAGCGTATTTTTTTAGAAGTTTGAAATTCAATCTGACGAAATAACATGCTTTATTTTAATATAAATAAAAGTCATTGTGGTTATATTTGTATTTTGTTTGTATAAATGTATGTTCTGAACAACTGGCATGGATTTAACTAAAACTTTCAGATTCATTTTGTAAGGCAAGATGAATATCGTATAGTCTATTTCAAAGTATAAAAATTAATTAAATAGATAATTCAATTAATATGATGTATTAATTAAATATTAATCAATGCCTATAATGACAGTTCTTTTATTGGTTTTATAATAACAAAGATGCTTAAAAACTAAAAAAGATCGGAAATGTAAATAAAGCTTTTCCTGGAAAATGAAATAAATATTCAGAGACAGCAGACTTTTAGGGAATCATGCTAAAATATCACGAGCAGAGGAATCAGGAAGCGTCAAGCATGCTGTCTGTAATTAATTCTATGAAGTCTAGTTGCTATAAATTAGCGTCGACAATATACAGCTTTACCTTCCTTTTATTAAATTAAATGACAGTAAAATTGCAAAGAAATTTGAACTAAACAATGCTAATTTCTCATATAGCAAATGTGACTTCTTGTTTCTTTTTAAAACAAAAGGGATCTTCTTAAAATTACTAATAAAAAACATTGTTCATTGTAAATAATTGCTGCGAAAGAAATTGGAAATATAATAATTAAGTATATACAATGAGATTCACTTTAAAAAGAAGATAGTATCTTCGAAACTTTCTTGCATACTCCCCAATAAAGTTCGTATCAGCTTAAAATTAGGCCTTAAACACCTTGCATAATATTGGTGAACAATAGCTACGAAATTCATATCTATGGCGTGAAGCCAGCAAAATTAATAAATATATCATGAGAATGTGTGTTTACGAACGCTTTTTTGACGGCCGATTGACATCAACATTTGACACTATATTATAGTTTTAGACACAATATAACATAATGAATTTCTTTAGTTTTAAGTCTTTGAGTTTATGAGCAATTTTATTTACACGTATACAAAAATACAAACAGAAAAACTGTAAACCGTTTGACAATTTAATTTAATATTTGGAAAACATCTATATTTTAGATTCTAAAACCGTATACCAAATTTTACTTACCTAAATCTTTGCGTTTTAATATTATTAAGTTAATTTTCAATTGAACAGCCAGAGAGACACACTTCATGATAATGGAGTTAGCTAAAAATTTAATAGATGTCTTCACATTTTATCGTAATTCCATAAAATAAAGCATATAGTTTAGCATAAAATTTGAATTATCGTTTTCAAAAACAGGCATGATGCTAAAAATGATTTTCTCGAACTGAAGAAGGTCTGGAAGGTTGAGATTAGATAACATCTCGGGTTAAAAAGTTTTGACTATTCCAATATCACTATATTACTTATATGGGAAAAGTAAACATTGGAATTCTCTTTATGAGATGACTAATTTATTAGATGGTTTTTTGGGTAATCAAGATAAAAAAATTTGATTCAAAATAAGGAAACGATTGAGAGAATTACTGAGGTTTAATTATCAATCATTTATTATATGAATGATTTTTCTAATGCATCAAATTCAATTTAAATGCGTTTTTCGTTTAAAAATTAAAGTGTATTTTTCAAGATTGAGAGAGCTGTTGAAAATAATAGCCCAAATATATAAAAATCATCAATAATAAAATGTTCCAAATATATGAAATTTAAGGGAAAATTTGAAAAGGAAATTTTAATGTGAACCAAAAAAAATAATAATATCTTTCTTAAAATAATTATGTTATAGAGATTCGTTAAAATATCTAAGCAATAAAATATCCATCTAAATTCTCTAGAAAAAAAAAGGAAATGCGCAGTCAGTATTGGCAGCTAAAGCAACACATTAATCAAAAATTCACTTAAAATCAAAAGTTAACAATCCTCTTCTAAATTTTAATGACTTCTTTTTCGAATATGGAAGTGAGATCATTATATTTCTTACTCGTCAATGAATTGTGAGGATTTATTTCTTCCAAAAATGTACGACTGACTGTTTTGATTGTCTAGAATTCCACGAAATATCAGATTTCAAGAGATAGATTAATTCCATCTGCTAATAGGAAATAAATGAAATTGAATCCAAAAAGGAACATTATTACATTTAGAAAATTATCTTAGGCATGATTCAAAAGGATTTAATTATTATGTACATCTGCCTTTCTTATGCTTGAAGTCATTGTTATATGGAGCTTTTCAAGAAGATATATATTGTCTTTTAGCAACATGTTTGATTCTAAAATTAGTTAATTGGATTCAGAAATTTTTCGTTTAAATATCCTAAAGAATACCAATCTGTATATAAAATTATTATTTATGCCTCGGAAAATGGTATTCAAGAAAATGTAAAATCAAATAAAAAGAGCAATATTATTTGCATAAATATTTGATACTTAATAATTTCAGTTTTTAAGACTAAATTAAATTGGTATATAAAAAATTGATTATTCAAATTATTTCTGTAATTATAATCTCTCTGTAATTTTAAGAAAGACAATACTTAAAGAACAAATAGAAGAAACAAATTTCAATAGAAATTAGTATAGATAAAAATGTTAACAAATTCAAGGTAAAATGAATTGAATACAGATGTTCGACATACAAAGCTCAACAATCTCCATGTATATTATTAAAAAAAAAAAGAAGAAGAAGATATTCCGGCAGTTACATTCAAAGCATAATAAATTGAATAGAAACAATAATTATTATTTTTAAGCATGAATATAAATATAGTATTTTTTAAAGACACATTTATTTGACATAAAGCATGAACAGTGATGCATTATTAATTCTGCCTGGTTGTAATCAAAAATACCTCAATGTAAATGTAATCATTTTCCATGGTGATGGCACATAAAAAGTTTAGTGATTCTAGGATAATTAGGAGAGATTTCATAATTAAATATATCTAGAACGTCCGCAGGTGTCGTTTCGACACCAAGGCAATTTATCATTATAAATATCTGTAGTTCAACAAACGATATTTCCCTAAGTAAAACAAATTTCCCAAAGTAGTATCACACCTTGACCTTGAATGCAGTGTTATTGGGTTCACAGCGGAAATGAATCAAGTTTAAGTGTTTCGTTACATAGCATTTGCTCATAAAAAAATTTCATTCCATTTGTGGACTTTGTGTAGAGAAAACACAATGCAAAGATGGCTCGTAGAAAAGGTCTAAACCCTGATGAAATTGCTAATTTGGTGCGAGAGCTTTCTGAGAATGAATCGGATGATGGCGAGTTGTCTTGTTCTAATTTAGATTCCGATGAAGACATAAGAATGTGTGAAAGTGAGTGAGAAGAATCTGAAGAAAGTGCAGATGAAGTTGATAATATTCCAGTAATAAATACTGAATTTAAAGAAATTACAAATTCGCTAAAATGTAAAAAGTGGGAAATTAAAGAGTGTAATGGAAATACAACTAAAAAAAATGTTTTCCCCTTGCATGAAAATGGTGTGCGGAAAATGTATAGGAAATATTGAATATAATTATATCCATTGCAAATGAAGTATGTACAAAACATTATGCATAAAAACGATAAATAATGCTTAAAAAACTTGCATTCTCACAAAAATATGATTTTGCTTATTGTACTAATATTTATGAATATCATTGTTTTATTTCAGTTTACAAGATGAAGTAATTAGTTTTGTTATAGTTTTTTTATGATATAAAGGGTCATAATATATGATTATCACATGAAATAATATTAAAAAATCTTAAAACTAAACCCTACTGAAAAGTAGTACTGTATATTTATCACACCTATTTTATATCACGGTGTTCGAAATCACATCGGAGGACTTTTAAGGGTAAGTCATACATCTGACATGCGACCCGCCACGAAGGCACACGGAAAAATTACTGGATGACCGGACCGCCGCACCAGCAACACTGGCGAGAACTGTGGTTGAGTCCTAAGGGCCATCACCGGCCACGGAACAACCCACTCCGAAGGAAGTACATCCCGTCATCAAAGGGAGGAGCCAGATCCCCCTCCTATTTGTGTATCCTCCGGGGTGGCGAGATATAACCAAAAGGCGGAAAGCATCTCATCCTCGTTTCGAAGTACTCCCCTCCCCCCCGGGGGGTTGACGTTTAAGGGCAATTGAAATCTCGGAAATTATAGTGTAAAATAATCTATTTAAAGTTTTAAAGGAAAATTCTGGAAATGTTGCTCTCTAATTTACTCTCAATCATTTCTATTTTGCAGCAAAGCTGTGATAATCTTCTTGAGATTTAAAGAGAAACTGAAAAACGTAGTCTAAATAGAATAATTTTTTTTTACAGTAAAAGGTCAGAACGTAAATTAATGTTTCTTCTTGAACAGTCATTGTGAGACATCCTATAGTCCATCTTTATAATTAATGATAATGAGCCGTTACATAATACATAAAGTAACGTAGGAATAATGTGTCTGAAGACAGTAAGCGACGCTCTTCAGGAGATAACACTATTTCTCAGAAAGTTATTCTTGAAACTTTGCAAATTTGATTTTCCATGCTCCGGGAAACCACCTGTTTGAAATTCACAAATAAGCTTTTTAATTAATATAAGAATTTTTATGATGTAAATTACAATAGTAGCTTTACATATATGTTTGGATTTTGTATAAATATTAATATTGTTTAAGTTACTACCAGAATTGAATTATCTGTAAATATTGCATATGTCTCATTTGTAAATATATTTTTTTGCAAAGATTTGAAAAGCAAACATTGTCCATTGGGATTTCATGTTGCCATATTCATAAAACAAAAATAAAAGTTTTAACAAAGATATTCTTTTATATTCGAGTAGATAGTTCAAAAAATATATATTCTTCAAAAATATTTATTAATTGCTCCCCATTTTTTTCAGAATTATCTTACTGTTACTGTGAAATCTTTTCTTACTTTTAGAAAATTTCTCATGCATCAAAATATAACTTTAAATTGAAAATTCTAAAAGAGAAGTCGAACTTAAATATATATTATTTTATAATAAATATAAAACATTCTTCATCTAACACTATCATTTTTTAAAGGAAAAGAAAATGCATTAACCAAAGATTATATATTAAGTCAGACTAACTTTTATTACTTTTATCTTTACATTCAAATTCTTACTCATGACCATTCTGTTTACTTTCCTTTTAAAGGCTAATCGAAGTTCGAATGAAAAGTCGTTTCCTCCGAGAACCGTTGCAACAAAGAATTTCATAAATTTCACATTCTCATTTCGAACATCCCCCTGGAGGGGGTCTTTGAAATGAGTATGAGATGCTTTCAGCGTGGTGGTTGGATGTCGCCATCCTAGAGGGTACACAAAAAGTTGGGGTTCTGGCTCCTTCCATTCATGACGGGACGTAGTTCCTTAGGGAAAGGTTGTACCGTGGCCGGCGATGGCTCTTAGGACTCAACCACAGTCTCCGCTAGTGTTGCTGTTGCGGCGGTCCGGTCATTCAGTATTATTCATCCGTGTGCCTTCGGGCAGGTCGGAAAGTCAGTGATATGACTTCTCATTTCCAACCAATGTCTACCCTTACGGATAAATATTCTATAACAAATGCTTTCCAATAAGTTAGTGATAGGCGTTTAATTCTATTTCTTCTGTGACTCTGAATTCAAAAACAAATACGACAAAAAAGACAAAATCACAAAGCAAACACCCAGAATAATCTGTGAATTTCTCGAGCTTTGCCTTTTTAATTGGAATCATTAGGGAAAGCCGATTAAGTTGAAGCAATCTCGCAAACATCAAACAAAACAAAATGCCGACCTTTTGTAAGGAGTCGATTCGTTTGACTAGAAAGAGAACTTTACAAAATGATTTCGGGGGCACTTTTTTCAATCGCAAGCTAAACAGAATAAAATAAATTGAGGCCTATATTAAAAAGTAACAAAAATGATTCTTGATAATAATGAAAATACATCTGCAAAAAAGAAAAAAAATGAAGATAGTTCGATATAAATAGTGTAAACATTAAAAATATTTATTTTTCATACCTTTAATAACAGCTAAAATAACGCAAAAGGAGGAATGATTAAGTAACTTACATAATTAAAAATATTATAGATATTTTTGAGAATTGAAGACGAGTTAATAGTTTGTTTTTTTTTAGTCATTTTCCTTTTCAGTTTGAAAAGAGTGAAAAGGAAACAACTGTGCATAATTTTACTATCAATAAATGAGCATAATTAATTGATTTTCCTAGACAAATATTTCTGAGAACAAACTGTTTATAAAGTTTTATCCATTCAAAGGTTACCCCAGGCGGAAGACACTTCGAAATGAGGACTAGAAGCTTCCGGTATGGTGGTTGGATCTCGCCACTATGGTGGGGCATAAAAGGTGAGGGATCTGGCTCCTCCCATCGATGACGGGACGTACTTCCTTCATGTAGAATTGTACCGTGGTCGGTGATGGCTCTTAGGACTCAACCACAGTTCCCACCAATGTTGCTGTTGAGGCGGTCCGGTCATTCAGTATTCTTTATCCGGTTGCCTTCGGGCGTGTCGGAGACACAGAAATATGACTACCCATTTAAATGTGAAATCATTTAAATAAATGTACAGAAAATTTGAATTTTATATATTCTTATTTTACTTTTTGTTACAGAAGTATACGTGAGATACAAATTTTAAAAGCATGTATTCAGCAGAAATCATTAAAATTAAACGATTCTCTTAAAATAAACTGAGAAACACTTTTCAAATTGTTTCTTTCGAGGCTTTAGGAATATAAATATGTTTTAAATCCAATTGAAAATCATAACATCAGCAACTTTTTATTTTATGAATATAATTGAGGAAATACTAAAAAATAATTTTTCTCTGCAATTTATTTATTAAGCATACTTTTTAATCCTTTTGTTTGAGAAACAACAATAATTCAACATTTTCTTAATATTCTATTTCTATCATTGCAGAGTTGTTATATTCTTATTTATGAATGTTATTACATTACGAAATAACTGATTAAATTCTTCGATATTACTTCCCAAATATTTTATTTTCGAGAAATTAATTTATGCTGGAAACAAGTCTTTAAAAATTCGAATTGTTTTGTTTTCACCATATTTTTTGTAAATTATAAATTCTAATTAATAATTTGATGAGTTAACTCTTTAACATCCAAGCACTTTTCAAGCGGCACTTCCTTTAACATCCAGACTTTCTCAGCGTGTCTCTGGTAGACATGGACACTTCGAAGCTGAGGGGCAGTTACCCCCCGCACTCCGAGCTAATAAATCTGTCGACGCTCTACCTTCAATAATTGCCTTGAGGTTTTCGACGACGAGAATCATTTTCTATCAGCTTAAGAGTTTTAATCTAATGTATTTATATTTTTTAGTTTGAAACGTTTCGCTCGCGTATTTGTATGGTATATTTTTACAAAAAATATGAAATTTATTCTATAATTGAGAAAATATAGGGTTTTGCAAGTTTTATGTTAGGCTTCCAAACCATTTAAATAAAAACTGGTTTTACTAGCAATTTGAAAACATCTTTTCATCTAATTTTCATTAGGCTTTTACATTTTTTTCGCTAAAATTAGATAATATGTCATATATTAGCATGTAATTTTTTTACATAGTAATGTAGAACATACGTTGTGCATATATCAATGCAATCAGTATGCCTTTAGCATACTAAGAGAAAAATTTTAGAACTTTAATTAAACTTTTAAAGAAGTTTTCACATTTTGTTTGAAAAACCTTACGCATTCTTGCTTTTACATTAAATAATTGAAAAGAATGTGAAATAAATATACATTTCAAAAATATATTTATTCTGCCACTCTTTTTTACTAATCTTTTAAAATATAACTTTTAAAATTTTTGTCTAGCCAAGGGAATATATTACGTTAAACTTTATATATCTCATCTATCGAAACAATTCGATAGATGAGAACATACTTTTTAAACTTTATTTAATACTGAAATACAACAATTTATGAAATAAAATTCGGGGAAAAATTGCTCAGCGAAATGTATTTTGAAAATGCATTCCTTCAGTTTTCAGCCTGAAAATTTTACTAAAACATTCATCACTATTACATTCTTCATTAACTAAATATGAAGATTTAACACATTTATTATTACATTCATCATAAACATTACGTTTTTAGTATAAACTGTCATGCTGAAAATCTGTTTTTAAAACGTTTTGTAAAGTTTTCTATATTATTAAATCAAGATAAAATTTTGAAAGAAAGTTTCATATTAAATTTCCATAAATTTACGCATGAGGGAATCATTTGCAACTTTTTGATAATAAGTAAATTATATAACATTTTTTTGTCTCCTCAGCTCCATCTCTCGTTCATCTGACCCTGTTTAGTTTCATCTCCTGCTTCTTTGTTCAGAATAAACGGTAGCTGAGCTAAAGTATCATTTTTTGGCCAACCATCATCTTCGCTGATAGATCAGTCACTTTCATCAGACGCAAGCAAAATTTCTTTAATTTCTTCTTCAATGTGTTCACGATTTCTTTTACTCATAATGAAAATATATTAAGCGTTTCAATACAAAAATGACTCTGATAATAAAAAAATCCGATTCACAGTACGCAAAATAAGGAGTAGAAATTCACAACTGAAGAGAAATTTTCAGAATGGTATTTGAAAAAGGAACTCAATAAAGAATACTCCCAATCATTTTCTGGTCTTTTATTGCTATTTTGAAAGCGGAAGTTTGTACTTGGCCTCAGAAATTCCACAGTCCTTTGATGACAGAATAAGACGCTTGGACTGTAAAAGGACTTCCATCTACAGTAACAAGAGTCGCTACACAGTTTATGAGAAAAACTGCGATGTGAATAGGCTGCAGTGACAATGCAATAGTTTGTCTTTATATCATTACAATAGTCTTGATACTGAAAACAGCTTCTGATGCTTATCCGAAAAATAAACAACTTGCCTGTATCCTTATATATTATTCATCGTTAACAGAGCACTTCAGTGGAAAATTTTTAATAAATAGTCATACAAATCTTTCCAATTTTGAGCTAACAACACATGAAAATAGAAACTAAAACTCTTTCATAATACAAAATATACGTCAACAACCTATTTACTGAATCCCTCCTTAACCCCTACCGCCTTAAGGCACAGGGGAAACTACTGTGAAAAAGCCGCGATTGTCGAAGATAACGAGGACCACCTGCAGTGTTTAGTAGAGTAGCCGCTTTTAATACCCATCACCCCTAAAACGGCTAACAGCCGTCTCAAACCGACCCACTTGGGCAAATTCTCAAACCGCCCCAAACCGCCCAGCTGGAATCAAAAGGGTTAAAGTTTCTAGTCCTTCAACAAATAATTTTAATTTTAATGAGAAATTTTATCTTTTTATTTCTCAGCTTCATTTCCTAATTTAGAATTTTGGCACTTAGAGAAAGAAAAATGTTCAAGAATGTAGATATTTCTAAAAAATATATTATATTTATTTAAATATAATTGTTTCCACTTAAGATACAAAATCTAATCTTAAAAGATCTAATATATTTTTTGTGCTCTACTATTTACCTTTTTTATTGGAATCATAAGTGGTATCCAATTGTGTAGAAGCTGTCTCGTAAACTTCAATCAATGTAAGATGACAACATTTTGCAAGGTGTCTGTTATGTTTATATGTTTAGCTATATGTTTATATGTTAGTCTAATATGTTTAGCTAAAAATAGAACTAATTTTTCATCCAAATAACCAAAAATGTGATATATTAAAAATCACCTAGGATAAACGAATATAATAAATATTTTTGTGATCACGTAGTTACATTTGTATCTGGCAGAACAGCATGTGAAACACTCATTGTATATACGAAATAAGCAAAAAAATGTGGTACTATTTCTTTAACGCACAAATTAAAAAAAAAAGATTTCTAATATTTCCATATGATTATAGCAACTAAAATTCAAAGCTATATTGCGTCAACTAATACAAAATGTAGTATGCTATTGATATCTCACTTACAAAAAAATTAAATATATTTATAAGTTCTTTCCTATTTTCTTAGTATATATAAGCTCTTCAGAAAATTGTATTAGTATAATCCAGTTATAGTTCCACCGTTGTCATTTGGTAAGACATTCTGCATATTTTTTTTTTATCTCATCGTCTTTATTCATATCAAGTTAGATACTCTTAACTGAGTTGGGAAGAAACCACAACCGGAGTTCAGTAATTTGATTATAACAAATACTTTCCGGGGAAACAAAATAAATGAATTTGGAAAGAAAACAGACAAACTGAGAAGTTAATCAAATGAGATTTGCCTGATTCTCTTAAAAATAAATCCTTAAATGCATTGATTTGGTCATCTTGAGCCAGAATCAGACGCAAAATCTTTTTTCGAATCTATTTCAAACATTCAAGTATAGAATTCAACTCAAGCAGAATAAAAAGAACTGGAAGTGTTTTCCTCGAACCATTCTCGTATTTTACCTAAAAATGTGCATTTTTAAGCAGATGCCACTGGGGAGCAGTAGTTAAGAGAGAATTTAGTAGTGAGTCAATTTTTGGGAGGATATTATTATATTGTTATTATTGGAGTTAATATACAATTACTAGAAAACTGAATACATATTTGGACATCTTCTTAAATATGAATTAAAATCAAAATTTTAAAAAAATACATTGCAAACAAATGGGAAAAGGTTTCCATAAAAAAGGAGGCAGATTAAACCTTAGGGACTGTTTAAAGTTTTATCATGTTAAAAATAAGAACTTAAATCTCTAACTCTAATAATGCAATGAAAACAAAAGAACAAAATTCCTTCTGCCGTTAAAATTTCGAATCTAAATTATTCGAGAAAATTGAAACAAATATTCAATTTTAAAATATATTTTATACTAAAGAAATTACATTCTAAAACTATTTCAAATGCTGACAGCTAGATATAAATTTGAAATAACAAAATAAATAATGAAACAGTCAACCTGAGCAGTTACTCACTGCAAAATCATGGTGTAACTCCTTATAATTTTTTTTCAGTTCCTTTTTTTTTTCTACTCCTTCTTGAAAATTATTTCATCAAGGAGGAGTAGGTTTCTTCAGAACAAAGTCTTTAAATTCATTTCCAATATTATCCAGCTCTTATTAAGACAATGAAGGAAAAAAAATATTCCAATGTGTAATAATAAGTGTTATGCCACTTAAGTCAGATGAACTACATTAGAAACGAAACAAATTTAAACTGATGAAATTTAATAAATATTACAAGTTGCTGGTATTATTAATGTTTCATTTTACTGATGATATTTTGAAAATTACATTAAATTTATAGTCTCAATGATATATTTCAACGAATGTCAAAATTTATAAGCAGACTTTTAGTATAACTTTAAAGTTCAACTAATTATTCAAATTAAAGAATCAATTAAGGAAAAGAAATAAATGAAAAAACAAAAAAAAAACTGCAAAAAAGAAAGAAGAATAAAACCTTTATACTCGCTTCCAATACCATCCGGCTTTGATTATACAGTGAAAAAAACTCCAATGTCTAAAATTAATTCCCCACATCATTCAAGTCAGTTGAATCAAATAAGAAAAGAACCAAATTTAAAAGCCATTTTATATTAAGAACATTTCAATAAAAGACTTAATTCATTTCCTTAGAGTTATAGTGGGAATTAGCAATAATAAAATACCAGATTAATTGGTCATCCATTATTGAAAAAGGATGTATGTAACCTGAAATAAAAATTAAAAAAAAATCCCCAGTTCCCTAGAGAAACATATTTCGTCAAGGAATAAAACATGCTCCGTCTCTTTTACGTTCATTTATAAAACTCTGGGTACCGGTATCACTGAATGAAAAAATGGCGATTGCCATTGGGGCATCGTTTGCCTTGAAATATGGGCAACAGAGGTACTCTGGGAAAACAACGTGATGTCTCAGCTTAAGATCTCATCGAAGAATGGCTCTGTCTGTTTTCCATTTTTTCCCCGAGTGTGATTTGGATCCAAGAATGCTGAGTACTGTATTAGAGTCACAGACAAAATACACAAATACAGACAAAAAAAAGATAATTGTTTTTCTAATTTCATTCTTCATTCCTCTATATGTATTTGGAATTTGCCGCAGTTCTTTTTAGAAAATAAAATTTCCTTTATTTAAAGATTTTTTTTTTATTTTGCTTCAGCGATCTGCAGACCAGATAAATGATTTAGAATACCAAATTTCACAGTAATTTGGAGGTTGGAAATGAGCATCTTTTAACATTTTATTGGAATTTTAATTAATTAAAAATGATCGAAATGTCTCTGTTATCTTGCAATACTTCTAAAATATAATAGGGAAAAAAAATTCTTTCCCTCATTTTACAAGGGATGTCCTAATGAAAAGGTACGAAATGACACTGTGGATATAAATAAACACTTTATTCAAAGTATACACCATAGGCTGAGCACAACAATCCCATTGATTAACGAGTCGAAAGATTCCTTGTCCCCATAATTCCTATGGCCGTGACGAGACCCAGTCCTTTACAACGTTCTTGAGTTCGCCGTCTGAGTTGAAGCGTTTCACTTTCAGATGTTTTTTTTTTTTCATGGAAAAAAGCACATGAAAATCGGAGGGCGACATGTCCGTGCTGTAGGGCGGATAGTCGAGTTGCTCCCCCTGGAACTTGACCAGTTCAGCGTGTGTGACCCTGGAATTATTATGGAGCAGAACTACACCCTCTGTGAGTAGCCCCTGTTTTTTCCTTGATGAACCTGCATAGTCCTTGGAGTGTCTCACAGTACACATCGGAGTTAATGGTTCTGAAAAAAACATCTGAAAGGCAAGTCCTTGAACTCAAACTGCGTACTCAAGGACGCTATGAAGAACTGGGCCTCGTCACGGCCACAGGAATTCTGGGAACAAGGAATCATTCGGTTCTTAATCAATGGGATCGTTGTCCTTAGGTCTATGGTGTATGCTTTGAATAAAGTCTTCATTTATGCCCACAGTGTCGTTTCGTACCTTTTCATTTGAACACCTCTTGCATTAATGTCTTTCTATTTTTGTCACTTTTGCATAAGAGACTACTATTGCAGTGTTATTCAGTGGGAGATATTATCAAATTTATCATCTAAAAAATATTTTTTGTTCTTGTAAATGCCCTTTCATTACATGAAGGATTGTCTATTGCCTTGATATGAAAGAAAAAAAAATCATTCCACTACATCTTGAAACTGCTTAACGTTTCCTTATCTTGACGATTTTTTTCAATGAAATCAATTCCTTTAGTACGAACTTCGAGCATTGAATACAAGAAATATTTAGAAAGCGTCATATCAAATGCTAAATATGATTTTTTTGTATTAATTACTATTACTAGCTAAGAGAAAAAATTCTTCAAAATAAAAATATGCAAAGTTTAAAACTTTTGTTCAAAGGAAATAAACCCAAAATCACTAATATTTGTCACAAAAATCTTCATTTTTTTTTAATAATAGAGAAATAAAAGCTGTATAATGATTTGGAAAAACGCTGTAATTCCTAACTGTATCAATAATAAAACTTAACAATAGTGGCAGAATTGAACATGTGAAAACTCCTTGCTAAAGTGAAAATTTTTGTCAATCAGAATTTTAGGTTAAGTGAACGTTGATTGACAAAATCAACAAACAGACCATAAGAAAAGTTAATTATATGGTTCTGATATGGGGAAATTTCATAACGGAAATCGTAAATATAAGAATTGTAGGTAAACAATGTTTAAGAAAATTGGAATAACAATCCTACAGGAACTATAATATAGTTGTAAATAGCAACTAACGCACTTGTAAAATAATCCACAAGTTCATCAATTGACTTTGATATTAATTAATAGTAAATGCAAAATGCTGTAAATCATGATGATAGAGAGAAGATGAGCAAAAGTTACGTGTCAGAAATTTGAATCAACATACAAATATGGATTTGAGAATTTTAATGTTGAATGACTAAAACAAAATAAAGAAAGATCTTGCTGAAAAAGAAATATAAATGCAATATACAAGAGGTGTTCAAATGAGAAGGTACGAAACGTCGTAACAACGTAACCGTTAACATATTTGCCTATGCCGCTATGGGAGAACGCAGCGAGACATCTAGGGTTGTTATTGCGGTTTCTGGCTTAGATCGGAACATACTTGGGCGTCCTCATTTTCAGGAAAGAACAGAGGATTTTATAAAGAGCGCAGCCTAATTGACGTGACAGTCATTGTGAAGATTTTTCAGAAGAACCATTAACTCCGATGTGTAGTGCGAGACACTCCATCCACGCAGGTCCATCAAGAACAAAAAAAAAAAAAAAAAAAAAAAAAAAAAAAAAAAAAAACCGGGGTTACTCAGTGAGGGTGTGGTTCTGCACCAGGATAACGCGCGTCCTCACATCTCCAGAATCACACTCAGGGAACTGGCCAAGTTCAAGTGGAAGCAGCTCAATCATCCACCCTACCGCCCTGACATGTCGCCTTGCGATTTTCACGTATCTCTTACCTGAAACAACATCTGAAAGGGAAACATTTCAACTCGGACAGCAAACTCAAGTACAATGTGAAGGAACGGTTCTCGTCACGGCCACAGGAATTCTGGGAACAAGGAATTCTCCTCGTTAATCTATGGCTTATATTTTGAATAAAGTCTTCCTTTATAACCACAGTTTCGTTTCCTTACAGCTTTTTTAATACCATTTTTTCAAGAAACATATCCTTTTCGGTGTTTGAATAGGAATTCGACAATGAATCGGCCATTAAAATTTTCAAAAGATATCACTGAAGATCAAAAGAAAACCTCTTGTGAAGGATTTAAAATTTTCATAATTTTAAAAGTACACGTCTGAATTACATACAGTTTATATAAGAGCACAGAATTTTTCCTTTTTAAAGCAATAAAATGATTAAAAATAAAATTTGACAATTTTTGCACTTCTCAGCTTTTTAAAGCGGAAGAAAATAAAGGCATTGTTTAATTTAAAAAGAAGATACATGTATTCTCAAGCAAAATATGAAGATTTATTTTTACACGTTACATTATTTTTACATTTTACTTTACTATAAGGTAGAGTTTTTTTTTTCATAAATGTTCTGGAAATGTTTCTGTACTTGCAATTTAGGTTTAACTTCACAATCAAACAACAGTGATACTTTTTTAATGTGTGGTCATTTTTAAATATTACTCTTCTTCCCTGTGGTATACTTAAATATATAAAGACAAAGATCGAAATTAAGTAAATGCATACTATACTTATCAGGGTGGCGTATTAATTGCAAAGCTTTAGGATTATTGTTTGACAACGGATTCTAAAACCCTCTGCGCTCTTGCACATGCATTAGGATGGGTTTAATTCTTCAAAATAGGGGTGAGAGAAAAGATGAAAGGAGGGGATGTTTATCCTTTCGCGTCTTTTCCCTTAATGAGATAGAATCGTCGAAAAGCGGTCATCTAAGAATATGTAAATAAATACTCTACAATAAGTGAAATCATGATAATCCTCAACATGGTGAACTATCCGTTCGTTAAATATGGCTAGTGAAACCAAGAAGAAAAGAATGTAAATCCAATGCATAATTAGAAGCAAATAATATTTATATTTGCACGCAGTTAAAGAAAGTTGAGACGTTATAGACAATGAAAATTGCAGAAATTTCAATTGTAAGTAAAGATAATTTTTTGGCAATCGCATCTGATAGAATATATATATAATATCTGATAGAAAATTTAAGAGATATAGAAATGATTATTTATTTTAATTATAAAACAATAGAAAAGCATTTGTTTCTTGAAGTATTTGATTTTTAATGGCAAATCGAATTTGTGTTGTGATGTGAAAGTTTTCAAATTTATAATCGTAAATCAGCAAGTTCAGAAAAATAATTCTGAAAAAAAAATCAATCTAATTAGCGTAATATATATGTAAAGATTTAATAATTACAGTTAATTTGTTTTACAAAAGTTTCAAAGTATAAGGAATGTCGTGTAACATAAAAATCAGAAAAATATAAAAATTTGCTTGATAAGTAGCCTCTAAAGATTGATATTATTGTACAGAAAAATAAATATATGGTAAACAGATGTATAATGTTTGCAAATATTGTTTATAAAATTCCATGCGACTATAAGGAATAGAACCCGTTTATGTGCATTGAAATTTGATTTTTTTTTCGAGGAAAGAGGCAAAAAAAAATATTTCTATATTAGTAATTAAGTGCTGTTGACGTAATTTGTAAAATTTCCATGATTAATACCTATTTAATTATACATTTTTGTAATTTGTGAAGCACCCCCAGTCACCACCACCACCTACTATTAGACTAAATCTGGTAGAAATATAACTCATTAACCTTAAAGAACTTTGTTGTTTTATATGCATTTAGAAAATAAAAATATTTTATTTTTTTACAAAAAGCTAAATGAATGAAAAAAATGCATGCATCATTTCTCGATTTCAAGTACTTTCAACTTCAAAATGTACAAAAACAAAACTGAAATTCAAAGACTCTTGTCTATTTAAGCAGTTCCTGAAGTAGGGTGATAGTTACTTTCTGACGGATATCTGGTTATGCAACGTCTTATTCATGGATTTCTGTTAGTATAAATTGTTTACAATTTTTAATAATTGTAATATTATAATTTATCTCTAAATTACTTATAACTTACTTAAATACTTAAAACTTAATGGGATATAATATATTTTCATGTATAATATATGCATAATATATTTTCAGTTAGAATCACCTACTTAAATTCAATTTGTACAATCAATCAATTGAGATCAATGGAACGTAACTTAATGAAGAGAAAACTGTGCTTTTGTTATCAAAAATTGCGTAGTTAAAACTTTACAAATTAGCAGAGTCTCGTAAATGAAGAAACTTTCCGCAATTCGAGGATTGACTTAGTAAATATCCAAATACTCAGTAATATTACCTGACTACTTCCCATTATGCTAACATATAATCCAGATACACCGAAGCAGCTTTCTAATTTATTTGCTTTAAAAATCACCTGTATTCTTTTTAATATGTATTAAATAAATTTATCCTAATAATTTTTTTATAATATACATATAATTTAATATTTTTTTCATTAAATTTTAAATTGCTAGTAATTAGGATTTCCGACTGAAATTATTTGAACTGAATTATTTGAATGTGAATACATCTTTATTAAAGAAATTATTTTAACTAAGGAATCGGCTTTCTAAAATTCTTACAAACAGAAAAAAAACTGCTTTACTCTTCAAATTATTTAATTTTTTGCTTGTTATTTTTTAATATTATGAAATTTTTTTTTGTTTCCTAAGTTTTATTTTTTGAAAGGGAGGGACGTATGAGAGCCGAATTAACTTTTCTTGGTTTTTAATAAACTTAGGTATTCCTTACTTTGAACAATAATTAGGCTTTTATGTAGAAAACTAAATTAAGAAACATTTTAGAGTTCGGTATGCTACTTATTTTATTTAAGTTCTCATGAGATGCTAAGAAAATTAAATATTTCATTTCTTTTTTTTTTTCCTCTCAAAGGCCTACTCAGGAAAGGTAATCTAAATTAATTAAATTCCCCTTTCCTATTTTTAGAAAATGTTCTAAAACCAAGCATATAAAAATGTGGGACAAAAAGGTTACCTTTAATTTGATTAATATAAGTAATATATGGAATTTTGTCTTCATAAGTTTAATTTAAAAATCACATTAAATGCTTTAGTGAAATAAAAAACTTAAACTACGTTTTTATTAAATATATTGAACTAAAAATTTAATAATTTTATGATTTTTCAAAATTAAATTAAAATCAAATAATTTTATGATTTTAAATTAAAAATTCTCATCGCTAAAATTTTTATTTAGTTTTAAAAGTTGTAAGTAAATTTCGAATTAGTATTTTTTAATTTTAACTAATTTTTTTCAAATTGTCATTTTTACTGTATTTTCCGTTTTATAAAAAATTTGTATGGAATTTCCTGATAATTATATTATATTATATTATATTATATATATATTCTTTTAGTTCTAGAAGTTAAGTTGATAAATTGATTTACGGGGAGTTACATAAATTAAATAGATAAATTCAGAAATTTTATTAAAATAAAAAAAAATGTTATTTTGTCAAAAATTTTAACTATATACATTTTTTTTAGTTTCTTTATTTATAATCCACAAGAAAATTTATATGGATGTCTAAAATGAATTTTTTAAATTCATCCATAAAAAATCATTTTTTTATTTACGATTATTTCGACGTCTTTCAACTTTTTGGGGGAGAAAATATCTCCTTGTGTATCAGATGTTTAATGAATTTTTAAGGCCAAATTTTAATGTTAAAATTTTTCCGTTCAATATATTTATTATAGTTTACATAATTCAATGAAGAAGTATAATATTAGTTAACAATTTACTAGAATTCAGATTTAATTTAATCCACGAATTTGAACCTACCTCTGTCTGTGCATGATTGCATTTGCTCGCGTGTGCGAGAGAGAGAGAGCGCGTATGAGTGTGTTTAATTTTAAATTGAAAAGCAGGTGATAAAAATACAATACTAATACTTTTTATGAGTGGGACCATTATGAACTAAAATTGGTTAAAAAGAAAATAATTTTGTTCAGTTTATAATAGAAATACATGATCGTTTCATTTTATTTGATATCGTATCTTGTTATAAGCGATTGCGTCAATGTCATACACAAATTCAGACAAAATATAAAGTGACATCTACCATTACAGAAATCCAAAATTTCTCTTATACAAGTTTTGGGATTTTTTTTACTTCTAGTTTCAAATGGTAATCTTTTCCATTTGCTCTTATCATTGCTTTTAAATACAACAATCATTTCTTTATTAGGAAAGTGTACGTAAATATTTAGTATAATACTTTTAATCAGAAAAATGTATACTATATTATTGAATCATTTTGCGATCGTAACCTTTACTGCTTATAAGCCATAGCCGTAAATTATCCTTAAAATATTTTTTTCTAATATTTAATTAATTTACTTCCAAAGAATCTAAGAATAGGTCAGAGCTAACTGACATTAGTTTAATATTTCTTGCATAAACATGATTACTCTGTTTTAAATAAAATAAACAAAAGTGGTTAGATTGAATATTTCTTTCCTTTAAGTAAAATGTATACTGAATACAAATTGAATCAAAATTAATTGTAAACCAATTTAATTAAATGTATGAAGATTATAAAATAATAAAGTCATTAACAGTAGTTTTGGGAAAATTGCGAAAATCTTATTTAATTCTCCCGCAGTAAATTCAGATATGTTACTGCGCGGAAATATTTATTATAACCCAATTTGGAGAATTTTATTTCCTTTTTTTTAACTTAAGGCATGGTTGCGCTATATAAATAAAATAGTTAAAATAATGGAAATTTGCTTGATGTCTATTTCAGAATAAAGTGGTGTATTGAACAGAATATTTTAGTAAAATTTGTTTAGATAATGAAAATTTCCTGATAAATGTGAGGGTATTATTTAGATATCGTTTCTTTTTCTTTAATATATCATTGGTTGGCTGCTTATGATCAATGGTTAAAAAAAAGTAAAAGCTTATTTTCTGTTATTTATTGTGAAAGGAAACCAGATAACATGATTTGCATTAAATGCATATACGGATTTTCTTTTAAAAATGATTTAAAGAGACTAATTACTATTGGATTAAGTACTGGGATGTAAAAATATAAATTTTGAATCAGAGGAATTAAATAAATAAGAAAACTGACAAAATTTCATCATTAAAATTGTATCCTATCATGTCCAAAATATTCAAAAACTATTTAAATTCCTTTTGTTATATAATTTTGGAAATCACTCAGCAGCATGAATTTCAATTTGAATGATTCAGAAATGAATCTTTACATTTTCTGTACAGACAGATATAGATATTAAGCACTAAGTCTTCAGCATTTCCTCTTTAGCCTCTTCAGTCCTGAATTTTTTAAAACTGGTTAAAAAATTTCGTTTCTGCATCTTTCACCTTTGTTACATCTCACTAGTTTGTGGAGAAAAATATTTGCTGATCAAACAATTTTAAGTTCCATAATTTTAAGGTACACATACGTGTACCTCGGGTCTTAAGCAAGTTAAAGCCTCCTCGACAAAAAAAAATAGTTTTTCAGGTTATTTAGTAACTTTAATTTTCCTATTCTAAGGTCTTATAAATGAAAAAATACAAAATTTATTATATTAATAATCTATTAAATCTTATTTTGAATGAAATTTCTTTTTTTTTAAATATTACATAAGTAGATACTGCATTTTGAGCACTTGACTGTTCTAGATTTACATCCTGGATACCTGCATTTTAATTCATAATTATCGCCCATGTAATGTTGCATATGGCTTGACATATCTAGTCTTATTTCTTTTTAATTGGGAAGGGACAATTTTTCTTTATCTTTTAAAGGTATTTTCACCACATGGTGGTAATGAAATCACCAATGATCTTTTAGTTGAATTTTCATCATTGATGACCCTTCTTCTATTAATTTGTTTTCATTCAAATCTGACTTTTTACTTGTTTTCGATTTCTTTTCTTGTTGATGATGAGAATTCCCTCATATTTCAACAGGAACCGAATTATAAGCATTCAAGATTTTATTTACTTCATAACATTTTCGGCTTCATTCCTAATAGCTCTGCTTGTCACTTTGCCAACATTTTATAGTATATCAAGCAATTGACAACTACTAAATCTACAAAATGCGTGAACGTCATATTTTGTAATTACTGCATACCGGTAATATGCAAAATAATGATCGATGCCACCCATATTATATGCTTTTACAATAGCAGATTATTTCATATTAGCTTTTTGTTTCCATTATTTTGACTACCTTCTGTCTATTCCAATATTCTCATTACTTATACATGTGGATAATAGAGTCACGGATTTATTATCTTTCTATCATCTGTGACCCATTCATCCCATTTGCTAGGTTTCATAATTTTCGATACATGAGAAATTCTATGGCTTCCCCTAAAATAACTTTTTTCAAAGCTCAATAATCTTCTTTTGAGTTAAAGCCACTTGACGGGAAAAAAAATTATTTTTAGCTTATAAAATTCAGCATATTCTATACATAATGTCGGATTGAAATATCAATTACTGACTACAAGACAGCTATAAAATTAATTTCTTACTCAAGTTTAAAAATAAATAGTTTTAAATTTATATCTTATTACATTACAGATCATACGAATTATTTGTCATAAAAAAGATATACAATATATTGAAAGGCAAGAAATGACAATTTGAAAACAAGCGCTCAAAAGATAAACAGCGCAATGGATCGCAGTAAATGGGAGCGAAAACGCCCAAGGTACACATATGTGTACCTTAGTAAAATTTGTATTTTCACCCATTCTATTAGAGATAACAAGATATAATTTGGTACTGACTTTAACCAGACACTTAGTATTTTATAAAAACAATATACAAACGTTTATTTTAATAATAAATATTAAAACATTTACTTATATTTGCTGTGTTTTCTGTTCAACGACATTATCGTTATGTCTCTAATTAATAGCGATGGATATGAAAAAATATCGAACTATAGTGCTATTTATTGATGAAAAATGGAAGCTACATTCATAAATGCTGAAACGCATGCATTATTTCGACAAAATTTACTTTGCCGGATAAGAAAAATGAAAATATCAGGTACACATATGTGAACATCGGGACTGAAGAGGATAAGGAATTAACTATTTATCCTTCCATTAATAACGATGATTATTTTATTTATCAACTCTAATGCAGTATATTATGATCGGTGCCATGATCTGAAATTAAACTAATTGATCACTACTACAAATTATCTACTAAGAAAAAGTTTTAACTATGGAGAAATAGTTTTGAAACATGATCTTTATGCAACTGCAATTTGAAATTTGTAAGATATATATCATAAAACAATCTATCTTAAAAGTACATTCTCATAAATGAAAATGTACTTTTCATTTATGAAAAGGTAAGTAATGAAAGGAAATTTATTTACTCAAATTAAATTAAAAAAATGTTCTTGTATTAAGAAATTCATGAAAACCCCCCAAAAATAGTAAGATACATTTTACAGAAATAAACTTCTTTCTGAGAGTGAGAATAAACAATATATTCATTAATATATATATATATATATATATATATATATATATATATCTCAAAAGTACATTTTTAATAATTGAAAAATCAGTAGTAATGAAGTAATGAATGGAAATTTGTCTTCTGAAATTAAATTAATAAGATTTACTTATATTAATAAATTCATGGAAAATCTAACAACGAAAAATCGAATGCTTATAACACAAATAAACCTCTTTCTGAGAACAAGAATGAGATAATGCTTTCATTACAATTTCTAAAACTCCCTAAAAAAGAAAATTGCGATAAAATTATAGGTAACGCAAAAGGTTATTCAAAAATGCACATATAATCAAATAAAGCAACCCTCTTTTGGAATTTTAATGGTAGAATAGAGATCATAATATTTTTATTCTTCAATAAATTTTGGAAATTATTTCTTAGAAATGGTAACAGAATTTCTGCTTTGATTTTCTGGAATTTGACTAAGAAGTTTGTTTTAAACAAATTGACTTGCATTTCATCCATCTGGAAAATATACAAATTTCATTCCAGCAAGAACACATACTTACATTTAATAAATTATTTTATTCATGGTTAAAGAGACTTTAATTATTACACATATCATTCTTTCTTAGGTATAAAAACATAATTGCATTTAGATTGTTCAAAGAAAAGAAATTTTTCTGAAATAGCACTTAAGACGAATTAATTGTCTTTGTACATTTTCATTCATGTATCGTAATGCATGCATATCTTGTTCCCATTGAAATGGTTTTTTATTTTTCAATTTAGCATATAAAATGTGTAAATAAGCATGTAAGATATATCAGGGGACGTATGTATATCTGGATATTTAATACTAAATAATTTGTTTTTGATAGAAATAGTTAATTTAGATTCAGAAAAACCAACTAAAATTACAATTTTTTTTAACTTTATAAAGTAACAAATACGTACAAATTTAAAACCCTTTAGAATAGTAAATGGGAAAAATGTTTTCTCAGAATCTCAAGATTAATTAAAATAAATCCAAATGATTACGAATTATAGAGTATAGATGAAAACGTGAAGAATTGCAAAATCTCTTTTAAAAGATGAAAAAGCATCAGTTATATGGGGATTTCAAAGGTTAGAGAGAAAAAAATATATAAAATGATAGATAAAAGAAGAACTAAGCATGTACTATGTGACAATCAGAAATTAGAAATTATTTTTTATTGCTTACTGGTACAAAAGTCATGTTTTTCTAGATTGAACCAAATATAATTGAGAAGTAGGTAAACCATCGGAATATAAAATAAGAGATAACAAATAGAGATAATCTTAGGTGAGAGATGCTTTTCGATATCTAAGGTTTAGGTAAGGAAATCTGTATTTTTATCCTATAGCATTTATCTTTATGTAAAATAAGACAAATTACTAAATAATATATATATTTCCACATTTTAGGAAGTTAATTATGAATTAATAATTATTATTTCATTTTTTGAAATTGTTTATGAATTAATAATTATTATTTCATATTTTTTGAAATTATTTATGAATTAAGAATTATTTTTCGTCTATTTCAGAAAGTTATTTAAGAATGAATAATTATTATTTCATATTTAAGGACATTTATTATTTCATTTCATATTATTTCATATTTCATATACTATGAGTTATTTATTTTCATATTTTATCTTCTTCCACAAATAAACTTTAATGTAATGGCAATCCTTTTATTCTATACTTTTTAAGTATTCTTAAAAGTATTAGTGCGTAAAATATTGCCAATGTTAACTTGAATATAAATAAAAATGTTCTTCATTTCAAATAATTAAAATTTTAAATTTTCATGCAAATTAATTTTTGTCAACATTCCATTATCTTCATGCCAAAGAGAAATAAAAATATTTCTTTATTTTAAATAAATCTCTACTACATGGTTCAATAAAAATAATCATAAACGAATGTGTATTTAAAAAATTTATTCCTTAATTCTCTGAATTATCCGTGTATAATTACTGTAAAAATGTGCCCAATTTTTTTTAGAAAACATCTATTACATAAAGATACAAATTGAAAATGAAATTTATAACTATGAAATCAAACTCAAAAATATAAATATTAATACAACTACATTCATTTACGAATTGAGATCAAAATTCATTAACCGAAGAAAAAAAATTTCATCTGAAGCACCTCTTTTATCATTCGTATTCTGTCGTTAGACTTCAATATTCCAAAAGTTGAATTTATTTTCTTGCCAACCGAACCACGAGTGAAAAATCGTTTTCACCGAGTACAGTTGCAACATAGAATTTCATAAATCTCACGTTCTGATTTCTGATCAATATTTACTCCGCACAGAGAAATATTTTACTATAAAAGCGTTCCGATATGGCAGTGATTGAAGTTTATTTCTGTTTCCTTTCTGCCACTGAAGTTCAAAGACAAATAGGCAGGAGCAAAACAAACAGTTAGAATAATGTTTGAATTTCTTGGGCTTTGTTTCTTTTATCGGAATTGTTCGTCGAAGGCGATTGTTTAGAAGCCCTTTTACAAACATCAATCAAAACGAAAGTGCTGCATTCTATGCAGATTCAATTTATTTCGAAAGGAAGAAGATATTTTAAAATCTCTTTGAATCCACTTTTTTGAGACATATGGTATAAACATCGGATACTATATAAGGACTATCATATGATAGTAACAAATAGGATATTTGACAAAATATTTAGTAATATTATCTGTATAAAATGAAGATTAAAAATAATATGAGATATTCAGAATGAAATATATAAAATATTTTTTTCTCCTTTTAAATCCAACTGAAATCTCAAAATATGCTTTTTAGAGATAAATTTTGATTATAAAAAAGAGAAAGTGCCTTTCCTCCTCTTTGTTTATTCATTGAAAGAGAAAATCTTGTAGATTTTTAAATACTTTTTGAAGATTTCAACTCCACTGTTTTATGTGTATAATTTAGACATAAATAAGCTTCGTTTCGTTTCATTTAGTTTAGTTATATTAACGTCGCTTTTGAAAGCAACACTAGAGCCATTTTGAGAATTGACCCCGTAATTTTGAATAGCGGTCAGATGACGAGGACTATATCCGAGCTGGCCCTTCCACTCAAAACTTCCACAACACGCTAGTGGCAGGATGTTTGGCCCCAAAGGATTTAATGTGCATCGGACCTGCTAAGACGACAGTTTTGCGGTGGAATCGGGTCTGGAACGTAAACCCTCAGGTTCCGTAGCCGAAACCTTACCACCAGTCACCACGTCCTCTAGATATAAATCAATGAGTTACGTATGGTTTAATTTCAAAGATAAAAAAAAATTCATAATGATCGAAAGAAGGTAGATTAGTCCCATGGATTGAATGAAATCGCATAATGGAGCAGAATTATTTTGTGGTATGAACACGGTACATTAAGGGGACCTCGTAGATGCGGAAGTGGTATCTTTCTCAACGGAAGACATTTCATTGTACATTTTTAACTTTAAAAATAAAATAATTGTGGATGAAGAAAATATAAACTATTTTCTCGTCCACAACTTGCATATTATAAATAGTTATGGAGGATTCTTTCAAAAAAAAATTTGTTTAAAAAGTTTCATTCTTACAAAGTTCTTTTAAATGAAACAACAGAAAGTTTGACGATTAAATTCTGTTTTATAGTTCTATGAAGAAATATAAGTTAGAAAACATAAAATGCGCTTGAAAGAAAAAAAAATTGTTAGAAAAAATTTTCATACTATATTCAGGAACGTAGCCGTGGTTTTTACTGCACTATAAAGTTAAAAAGAAAAATACATGTCACCTTAATTCCTACCCTATAATTTGAGAGTCAAAATGTAATTTAAATCCTAATAATAGTCATAACTCTATTATATTATTATTATTATTACTATTATTTTTGCAAATTGCTGTAATTAGTAACTTATACGTTAAAAGTTGTAAGAGTTTTATTTTCTATGTGGATGTTTAGCATATTAAACATTTTTCCTTTCTCAACATTTATTTGCTGTTAAAATTTATTTCTTAGAAAAGCATTTTAATCCTTCAGTCTGAAAATAATAAAAAAAATTAAAACAATTCTTAAATATACGTATTTTTTATTTATCTTTCAGCAAACTTAATTAACCCTTTTCTGCGAATAATATTCTCTGAACATTTAGTCTTAGATTCATATTTTTACCTTTCGAATATTTTATTTGCATTGATTCATTTTTTGCCGAAATATTAAAAAAAATGCTTCCAATATATTTATTTCTTTGACACTTTCAACGCTACCGACGAGATATCTCCTCTTTCAGATACTTCCATTGATATTTGATATTTGCCTTTTCAGAGTTTTTATCGAATTCATCCTTAGCGCAGAATGTGTTAAGATTCAAAAAATAATCTTTTTAATGGCACCAATTTAATTTTCATTTTTTTTTCAATTTAATTAGAAGTATCTGAAAGACGAGATATCTCGTCGGTAGAGTTGAAAGTGTTAAAATTCATACATTATAGTTAATGAATTAGAGTAACTGAAGTTATAGCGAAGAAATAGCGTTTAAATTTAATTAAAAAAATTTTCTTGTTTTATTAAACAATTTCGGTTGCTACTAAAATGTTTTTTGAATGGAAATGCCTGGAAAAGTTATTTTTCTATGTATTAAAACATAAACAAATAATTTTTAACAAATGAATTTTGAATTTCATAGAAACATAAATCTTTAATCAAGACTATTTATTACTCTATTCTATTGACAAATTGGAATTGTGTCGTTATATAAGTATTAAGAAATTAGAATGCATTGGAGAATATATTTAATCTTATTCTAAGATTTCCAAATAATACAATGACAAATAATTTTTGAAAAAATGTTTGCATAAAAAATCAACCTTAATATCAAGCAAAATTGTTTGATACAATGATAAAAAAAGTTCAGTTATGATTTATGATTATTAGGACAAGGATAACTTTTCTGCAATAAAGATAAACGAAATCATAGATATAATTTGTTCCTTTTGATTTTCAACACACAATATTAAATTTTAAATGAAATAAATACTTTACAAATGGGTCTATTTTATAATATTATTATATATATTCATATACAAATATTAAGAAGAAAGTAAACAGAATATCCAATTAATATTTCTTAAGAACAGATATATTTTAAATACATAATAGATTAATGAATAATATGAAATATTTATTATTTCTCCTAACAATTTCTACTGGCTTTATTCCAGAACTTCAAGATTTAATAAACAGTCTAATAATTTATTCTGATTCTTAGAATGTTGGGGTGATGTAACTGAACTTTTTCAAAAAAATGAATGAACTTTTTCAAAAACAAATATTAAAAAATGTTCCCAATTTAAATATCATATTAAATCACATTAACTTTTTTATATATAATGGCGTTCATTCACATCTGAAAATGTGTTCAATAATGATTTTAAATTATTTTTAGTTATAAATATTCAGTTATATGTTTACTTTTAAATGCAAATAAATTATGTTTGTCAACGATCATTCGTTAATGTTTTTCAGCATTTCTCCAATCAAAATTTGCAACTGAGGATTTTAAGTGTGCGAAGTAACTTCTTAATTCTTATCAACTTACAATTTTTATTTTCTTCCATTGAAATATATATCACTAGATGAAAACACCCTGAATTACATTTATATGATTTAAATTCTTTATCAAACGAAATTGATAATTATTAGAGAGTTGGTAATTTCCGTGGGAGCAATGATGGTAATGATGATGATGAACAAGATCAACCTCATTAAGAATTTTTGTGGAAGCATTGTGGAATACATTGTGGAAGCATTGAGGAATACACAAATAAGATGGATGGAGTTCCATTTCATTTGAAAAGATGAAGTTCAAAATGTCAGGCCTGATATGGTTAAGAACAAAAATATAACCCATGCAGAAATGCTAAATGTTTAGATTTAAATAATGTGTGTTGTAGAGAGCGCAAAGTATTTTGAGGTTTCATAACATTGAAAAATTATTTCAAAATTTTTCATGATGGTATAAATTAATAATTATATGCTCTCACATCCTGCTCACTACGCTTAGTTTTCATCCAGCATTTATATGTTTATATTATTGTGCAGATAAACTAGTTAATAAACTAAAAAAACACTAGGCTTAAAATTTAAATTTTTATGATTTTGACATGTTCAGGCCTTGATGTATGAAATGAAGTTCATGCGCCTTAGTTACCATAAATTATAGAAAATATTTAAATGCCACTACTTCAAAATGCTCAAAACATCTATTTAACTAATTTTTATAAAGTATAAAAATTTTTTTGACCTCATATAACACGAGAATAAATCTCTGAGTAGTCAATAAATGCTTTCCAAAGTGTGAACTCCCATATTTGTGCCACACATTGGTCTTTGATACATCTAATGTAATACATGCTCCCTAGCTGCCACAAAGTTTTGAACATATTTTAATGTCACTACTTCAACTTGATCAAAACACCTATTTAACTGATTTTATAAAGTATCAAATTTTCTTTTTTTTATTTTGTCTCGTATAACACGAGAATAAACCTCTGAATAGTCTATAAATGCTTTCAAAATTGTAAACTTCCTTATTTGTGGCACAGATTGGTCCTTGATATATCTGATGTAATACATACTCCCTAGCTGCCATAATTTTTTTGTAAATATTTAAATGTCACTACTTCAAAATTCTCTAAACAACTATTTAATAAACTTTATAAAGTATCAAATTTTCCTTTTTTATATCTCGTATCTTAGAAGGATAAAACTCTGAGTAGACTATATAGGCTTTTCGAAGTATAAATTCATTTATTTGTGGCACAACATTATCTAACAAAACAAGCTCTTTGTCCTCAGTGGTAACAGCTTGGGGAAGATTAAAATAACTCTACCGAGTGCTTTTAGAAATTTGATTTCATGTATAATTCTTCCCAACCAGATGCTGTGGGAAATCTGCATATTTCTGGGAGCAAAATTTTACCCGCTGCCTTGGAGCTGTATTGGAGCGAATATTTCTGAATCATACACCGTTCAAAATGAATTTCGAATGAAACAACGTAGTTTACATTGCAGAATATAAAATTTTGTGCTTATTCTAACACTGTAGATTGTGTATTATTACAATCAATTCATAATCAAAAGATGTGCGTCTAACTTCCAAGAAATTTAGATTAATTTGTTGAATATCATTGAATACAATTTGCATTGTCTTTCTAATTTAACGACTTGGATTTGAAGTCATTAAATATATCCATATGCAATAAATATGCAGATTACTAAGTTTATGCAATAATTATAATGTATATGGCTATAACACTATAGTTTGTGTAATATAAAAAGTGTGTAATTTATAAATAATATATCAAATAATGAGTTAAATGAATGATAAAAATAAAATAAATTTTTGATTTATCTGGAAATAATCTTAATAATAAGCGTCTAAAAATTCACTATTTGCACTTTATACGCTGTTAAATTCATTTTTTATTAATCATAAAAGCAAAGACTTTCATTTAGCAAACGTTCCCTTCATTTTATAAGACCTTTAAAAGTGAAATTAATCAATAAAAACACTTGCACATGTCAAAAATAGATAAACTTAATGCATCTGACAAAAACGAGGAAATAAACGCACAAAAAAATCAAATACAAAGAACACTTTGTAATTTTTTGTATTATATTCATGTCAATATTAAATGAAGGAATACTATCTAATTAGATATCGCAATAATACAACATCATTAGACATTTACAAAAAAAGTTATTGCCAAAATAGGAATCGACTTTTTATTGGGATTTTAATTATGATTATATATTATAATATTAATTATCTTTTCATTATTATATTTTATTTATTATGAAGAGAAAATATAGTCTAAAACAAGACCTTTGTTCCAAGAGATATCTCACGAATCAACTGTAACCTTTTTGTTTGCCACTAAGAAATAGTAGTAAATTTGTAGCTTAATTTTAATTTTAATCGTCTGATTAGAATTAGGATATTTTTACTACTTGATATATTCGCATTGAAACGAATTGTTTCGTTTTCGGTTGTGGTGTCCTTCACTGAGTTGGAGGGAGCAGGTAAATGCGAATGAGAAGATATAAAGATGTTCTCTCTTTTCTCGAGGGAATACTTGGGTAAAGATATTTCCACTCTGATTATGGCATTGACATTCTATTATAGATTTGGGGCTATGTATAGTAAATGTAGTTGGGCTTTTAACGATAGACTTAAGATTTTAAAGTTTGGCTCCAGTTTTCTCTATCTCTACGACAGTAATTCAAAATTTCCGGCTTCACAGACAAACTGTGGAGTCTTGAAGTTTCATTTGTGATTCATAAATGTTTTAATTAAAAATTTCTTCGCAATAATTTCTAAGAAAAGTGGAAATCTTTCACGAATTGTCAGAAAAAATCAAATAATTTCAGCATCTAATTTTAAGTATTGATAGTTAAGGGTACTTACTCCCTGATTACTAAAACTTTCGTAAGACAACAATTCAGACATTTCGTAAGACAACAGCGCAACATTTCAAACATTAGTTTCATAGCCTCACAAATATGACACATTATTTTACATATTTCCAATGATTCTGAAATGAAAAAAGGATTTTTATATTTACAATATTTTATAAATTCATTAACACAAATTTCATTAGCAAAACCAACTGAATATAGTTTATACTATATAGTGCGGTTAGAAATATTGTATTAAAATGTTTAATCTCATTGAAACTTTATTAATGCAGTAAAAATAAATGCACTGAAAATAATGGTGATTATTTTTCACCAGCAAGTTTGAAAAGCTAAATTAAAAGTTAATCACACTTTTAAAATTCAACTATTTACAAAGAAGAAAGCTTAACAACTCACAAAAGTGAATACATTACGAATTCAATAAGCATAAAAAATAAAAACAACTTTATTTAAATGTTGAGATGTGTTGAATTTTGTGACTATAATACTCAATAGTATCCGATAAATCACGATTTATTAATTTATAAGAAACTGAATTGGCGAATTCAAAATCAAATTAAGTTTTAAAATTGAATAAATAGAGAAAAATCTGTTTGAAATCATTATAAATACTTGATTATAAATTACGTCCAAAATTAAATTTTAATATTGTTTTAACAAAAAATGTTTACTATGTTTTCGTGTTTAATGAGTTTGTAAATAATATAATAATAATATTAGTTATATATATATTTAAAAATGTTACAATAAAATATCTGTTCGAAATCATTGTTACAGTTCTCCGTCAAGAAATGCTAGTTTAGAAGAAAAAGTGTAATTGTATAGGATATTTAATATTTTATAATATTATTTTTATTTCAAAGATTAAGAGCAAAATTATGATAAACATATGCTCATTGGTCTCAAGTTTTTTCAAGAAATCTTATGAAAGACTTCATAGGCTTATAAATTGCAAATATTAAAACATAAATAATGAGCCATTTATTACATTATAAATGTATAGAGCAAAATAAAATGAAATGTTTTCCTTTTAGCTTCAAAATTGTTTTACATTTCTTATTTAATCATCTATCAAACAAACAAAAAAAATTAGATTTCAAAACACATGGATAGCTATTATTCACTTTTATATTTTTCAAAGCATCTGCTTTTCTTATCTTTTATGAGGCTCTGAAAAAGCATGACGTCTCCAGAATGTATAAGAAAGAATCATAAAGATCTCCTCGACTTAAATAAATTTTGAAAAATTTGATCGATGGATGCATGATAAAATGTCTAACCAATTCGACTTTTTTATCCGCAAAAAAATTCGATAGATATAACAAAAGCAAATCGCATATTAAACAACAGCACAATTTCGGGCTCAGTAAAACACTCAAAAATCAACGTTCCAGGAAAAACATTAACTTGAATGACCGATTTTAGCTGTTTTTCTTTTTAATAATATCCAGGACATAGTAGCTGAATTCCTTATACAGATATTGAATCTTGGCTTCTAATAGGATATTGTTACCGTTCTTGTATGTTCGAGAACCATAGCTTTTTTGCCAAAAACTATAAATTCTTTACCGCCTCGAAAATAGATCATTAAGATTGTCCTGGTATCCATTCAGTATCAGTAAAATATCTGCAATTTTTTTATCCTTAACATTAAACTAACCGCACAAGTGGGCAAAATAACAGATTCGCAACAACATCGTCACTTAAAATATTATACACACGCATTTTTTTTAAAAACTGTGAGCATTGCGATTCATTTGCATGAATACATGATGATACATGAATGACATATTGCCAAATTATGGCATATCGCCAAAATTCTTTTTTCTAATCTGTTTTTCAAGACGAAAATTACTAAGACGTTTTAAAGCTGCAATTTATTTTTTAATGAATGTATTAAAGTAATGTATTAATGTAATCTATTTAATGTATTAATGTTACTATAAACTAAAAAAAATGCTCTTCTTCAAATATGGTGTAAAATATTCCTATATGCTCAGATTAATTATCATTAATTATCAATTTTATAACTATAATCAATATATCAGAATACTAATTATAAATATGGTGTTGCTGAAACCCTTTCATGGTTAACGCTAAACTAAAATATTTTGATGCATAATCAACATCATTCCTTTTATTTCCTATAGGTGAAAACTTTATGGTTTGGCTTCTTAATATATATATATATATATATATATATATATATGTATTAAATTTTTAATTGAATATTCCTAATTATTATTTATTTTGTCTAAAAACCTTACAAAAAATTTGCATAGTAATTGAACGCATTACTATGCATTTAATCTAAAGAAAACTGATATTTTGAATGTCTCATTTAATGAAAGAGAAATCAAAGTAATTATAAAACAAAAATAAATCAAGAGCAATTAAAATTAATTTGAAAGCATGAAAATAGAACCCTTAGAAGAAAAAAAATGTATTATATTTAGAAAATAACTATGTGGATATGAATGTGTTTTTTAGGCAGAATAATATCACTTCACGAAAGTTCAGTTACACTCAGCTTGCTTTAATTTTTAATATCTATATTCTGACTTTAAAATCAGATCAGAAAGATGTGAGACCAGTTTAAGATCAGACATTTTCATTCACCGAATATAATCGATAGAAAACATGCAAATATAAATTTAAAAAAAAGTCTTATCGAAATAATGTTTGGTAAATTAGCTATTGACGGCAGAAGCAGTATGATACACAATGAAAACCAAGTAATTCAGTGTATCCCTTTAGAAGCATCTTTAGCGAAGGAATAAAACGTTTTCTTTCTTTATTTTTTCTGACATTCATTTTCAAAACGCTCTATCCCCAGTTTTTTAGATATAAAACTAGAGATTGCTCATCGGGGCACCGTTTGCCTTGAAATATAGACAAACTAAAGTATTCTGTGGGACAAGGACGCTGTCTCAGCTTAAAAAAAATCCTAGAAGAAAATTTATACCTCCTTTTGTTTCTTTTTCTAGACGTGATCTGCATTGAAGAACAACATGTTGTATTAAAATGTTTGTCGTATGAAAATAAAGTGCAGTCCATTTTTTTTTTATTTCTTACAGGAAGGCATCATAACGAGCCTGGATGTTACGACAGAAACGATAAAGAAATGCACATAATCAAGTAAATTTTTAAGAACTAGTAATTCGATTGTTTTATTTGGATAAAGCATGATAAACATGGTCTACTATATTTAAAAGGATTTCTATTCGATGTTTTGATGTTTGTTCGATGTTTTCTATTCGATGAGATTTTGTTTACAAGAAAAATGTTGTTATTATTGTTTGTAGCTTTCAAAAAGAAGAAACAATATGCACTTTTTCAAATACCTTACGAATATAATTATTTAATTATCTGTAAATATTTAAGTTTAGAAGAAGAAAGTTAACTAAAAGTTGAATATTTTTAAAGGGCCCATTCTATAGGAAAATATTGACAGAAGTAAATACAGAATCACAATCTTCATAGGTTTATTTTTTATTTTTCTCGTGGTCTTTAGAAGATTTAAAACTCTAAAAATTACTTAATTATTTTGGCGTACTGCCGAAACTAATATTTCTGGTTAAAAAATATGAAAATAATCGAAGACTTTTTGACCCAAATACTCATCATAAAATTCCAATAAAATTTCATAGGATAAATAATTGCATGTTTAAAGCACAACTGCATCTTATAAATCTAGCCTTTACAAAAACATTGATAATCATTTTTTATTGCAAAAGTGATAATAATTATGCTATTTCAATAACATTTAGTAAGATGTCTAAATGTTAAGCAATTTAAAATATAAATTTAGAAATATTTCAAATATATAAATATATATAAATGTATGTATCAGAATAAAATTGCCGTCTCATTAAATTGTAAAATATCGGTAATATAAAAATATTTAGTTTGATATTATTATAAATTCCATAAATTGACGAATGTTTAAACAAAATCATGCTTTCCATAGTGTCCTGCTTGTATTTTTGTGTGTGATCCTGCTTGCACAAATTCTGTTCAGGATTATGAAAATATGATGACCAGCATTGTTATGAAAATGAAATTTGGTCTCAAATTTGGTCTCAAATGCCCTCATGAATGCCCATAGCTGTTTAAAATCACTTACATAGTGTATCGTAACAGGGATAATGCAACATGCATGACCTTAATTCCAAACTTAAGGCTATATATTAATTAGTAAAAAAAACTTTTAATACTTTTTAAACAGTTGCATGATCTTATATATTGATGATTAGAATTAATATTTAGCTGTTAAATATCATAATGCAAATAAAAATAAAATTGTAGTAATAATTAATCATCATGGCAAATACTAAATAAGCTTCAAGAAAAAAAAATACAAAGACTGAAACAAATCAATATGAACAAAATTATTTGATAATGAATAACATTTTTTTATTGAGAGATCCTTATCGTGATCTAATTAGATATTATGTCCTTAATAATTGCTAACAATAGTTATAAATTACCATTATTAGTTACTATAGCACGCTCATACAATTTAAAAAACATAATTAACATTCAACACAATTATTTAGAATTATTAAAAAGCAATAACCGAATGATGTTTCTTCTAACAACAATGTATCAATTATCCATTTTTCGCCTTAACAATTTTGTCAAGTTCTTGTACAATACTTATATGGGAGGATTTTATAGTCAATATTTTATATATTTTTAACAGTACTCTTTTTATTTTTACGCCATCGAAAAATATTGAATTTATTTTTAAGAGTAAGCCATGATGTGTATTTGTTTTACAATAATATTTTCCTTTAGTTTAAAAACCTTAGATTGAAATAAAGAAAATTCCGGGTTATTTTTTAAATTTGAATAATTTAAGTAAACAATTAACAATAATATTAAATATATAAAAGTAATGAAAACGCTTAATTACATTTTCAAATATTTTTTTTTTATTTTGAAAATAGAACGAATTTGAAAAAGGAAAGTAATTTGCGTGAACAGATAAAAATACATTATTATTTTTGCAACTAGAAGCGATCCACAGATAAAATGTATTGAAATAGTTTTGTAAATTTTATTTCTAGATAACATAGAATGCATTTGGCTAAAATATTTAGTTTGTAGTCTATATTTGGGAGCAATGACGTAAAAATATTTTTTTTAAATTGCTAAATAAATTTTTTTTAAAGTTGTAATAACAAACATGTCACTTTTTAAAAAGAAATTTTTAATTTACAAATCAAATGAAAATATTATTGTAACTTGAATCAAGGAATTGATCATAAAGGATACAAATTTTTTTTTCAGATTGTTTATAAAATATATATATACCTTATGAACCCTCTAACAGAAATTGGATATTACGTTGAAATTCATTAAAAGACTTTTGTGTAGTCAACTTCACCTTACTGCACTTTCAGCCCTCATGGGGTTAAAAGAAATTAATTCTTTAATTGCTTTTTCACAAAAGCTTCCTTAGAAAAGATACCCTTGAGTTAGTTAAATTAATCTTTCCCATTTCTAAAAAAAATATTCTAAAAGTAAGCTTTAAAAAGAAAGTGCAAATATTTTGTTTAAACGCGTTTGCATAAATAAAATATTCACTCGCAGAAACGTATAGTTTTAAAAGAAACCGAATTTAAGTTTGAAATAAATTAAGTTTCAGTATTAATTTTTAAATATTTTTTGTACCGTTAAATTTATTATAAGCAAAAATCTATTTCAATTTTTTTTTTTCCTCTTTGCAATAAAAATATATTTAAATTAATTTGTGTAGGTATTTTTCCTAAGGCTGTTCAGATCATTCAATATTACAATAGACTAGGACTTTTAAACTAATATGAACATTTTAAATAATATAAAATGTCCCTGAATGACAAAATTAAAATTTAGATTTTAAATTTCATTGTTTAACTTCATGATAAAATGTGCTCATGAGCTGTATATAATTTTAAATATATAGATTTGCTCACATATTTTTCTATTTGCTTTCATAATTTTAAAATATTGCCTTTTATAAATCTCTAATGAAATTTTTTATAATGCTTATATGTTTATTATAATTAACTAAATTTCTCATTGAGAAATTTTAATTTTTTTCTCAATTGCAGTCTTTATAAAATATGTGCATGTAAAGACATTTTATATTCTGCTTGAATAAATCATAAAGTTAATATAAATAAGAGCAAAAAGAATATATATATAAATTTTTCTTTCAATGTAAATTACACAATAAAAGTTGAAACCATGACAAATTATCAGTATCGAATGAAGTCAAAAATGGAGAAAACAAAAACTTATATTATCAATGCTATAATAAAGAAACTACACTTTGACTGGAATCCACGAAGTCATTAATTCAATGCCCCTATTTACTTACATATTTATCACTTATAATTAATTTTTGTTTATATCCATTACAGCTTCTGTCAATTGCAAATTAACGATCAAATTTTGAAGTATTTTCTAGCATTTCCTTTAAAAATTATTTTTCCAAAATTTACGTTCCTTTGGGCGAAAGAATATTATTGCTTTTACTGATTCTGGAAAATGTTTAATGATTTTTATCATGGAACTTGTTAGTTAGTAATTTCATTAATTCATTCATTTATTAGAGCCCTCAAATCAAAAAATTAATCCCCAACAACATTTATTATCAGTTGTATAGAAAAAGAAATTTAGTTTTAACAACAAAAAAGAAATCTGACAAAAAAGGAAAATCTGAGCAAAGACTTTATTAAATTAATTTTTCTGCAGCAGAATTTAATACTGAATTTATTTAAATTGTTCATACAATATCTGTACAAATGAAAAGTATGAGGTAGAAATGTTTTCAATTTCAAATATTTCCATTTTAAACTACTTTTCCAGCATTGTGAAATTTTGATCAATTATATATACATAAATACAAATGCCCACTTTTTTTAAACATAGCTTCAACATTTCGTTAAATGAATGCAGAACTGTACTTTAATTAGATATGAAATTCTACTTTAAAAATAAGCTTTTTAAAATAATTAATTTCTTATATTTTTTCCAAGGCAAAACTTTTTTTTATTTAAAACTATCACTTAAGGTAACCAGCTAGTTTGCCGATATATTTAATAACAGATAAAATTTTTAGATATAACTGCATTTTCATAATCCCATCAAATTATCTGATATTATAGCCGCATTAATTTAACTGTCTTACTTAAATTTTATTAAGTTACAAATTCTATAGTACCACAGCACATTTAATATGTAAATCTTCTATAACAATGTTGTTCTGTCCAAGATGCTGTAACTTCACTTTATTACTTTTGTAAATCCACACATATATCAAATATTCTATACAGATGTAAATCCACACTGATATATATATATATATATATATATATATATATAT